>JAHIAM010004734.1:0-46237 GCA_021605205.1 Aegilops longissima
GATTTATGGGACCCCCTTGACAGTTCGCTTTGAATAAGACTCGTCCGGCAAGGCCCAACATTGGTTTTACCATTTGCCACCTAAGCCTTTTTCCCCGGGTTTCGCGAGCCGAGGTCATCTTTATTTAACCCCGGACGGTGCTCCTTGAGTGCTGGCCCGAACGAAGCTTCTTGAGAGCCACCGCAGGGAAACTTCGAGGCTTGGTTTTACTCGTAGCTTGTCTCATCGGATGTGCCACGAGAGCGAGATATGTGCAGCTCCTATCGGGATTTGTCGGCTGTCGGGTGGCTTTCTGGTCTTTTTATTCTTTGTCGAAATGTCTTGTAGTCCGGGATTCGAGATTGATCGGGTCTTCGGTAGAAGAATATCCTTCGTTGACCGTGAGAGCTTATAATGGGCTAAGTTGGGACACCCTGCGAGGGTAATATCTTTTGAAAGGCGTGCCCATGGTTATGAGGCAGATGGGAATTTGTTAATGTCGGTTGTAGAAAACCGAAGTTGACCTCAAATAAAATACACATCAACAGCGTGTGTAACCGTGATGGTCTCTTCTCGGTGGTCAGGGAAGTGAACAGATGTTGGAGTTATGTTTGCGTAAGTAGTTGGGATCACTTCTTGATCGCTACTAGCTTCACGACCGTGCTTTGCTTCTCTCCTCGCTCTCTTTTGCGATGTAGCCACCATATATGCTAGTCGCACTGCAGCTCCACCTTACAACTCTGTCCTTCCTATAAGCTTAAATAGTCTTGATCTCGCGGGTGTGAGATTCTGAGTCCCGTGACTCACAGATTCTACCAAAACAGTTGCGAGTGCCGCGATGCGGTCACGGTGGCTAAGCCGAGCTCAAGTGGGAGTTCGACGAGGAGCGTGGTTGTTACTATGTGTCTTTTCTGATGATCGATAGTGGTGCCCGTTGGGACGATCGGGGATCTGTGTAGCATTTGGGGTATCTTCTTTTATTTTGGTTCCGTAGTCGGACCTTGAGTGTACTCTAAATGATGGATGTTTATTTATGTATTGTGTGAAGTGGCATTTGTAAGCCAACTATGTATCTCTTTCCTTATGTATTACATGGGTTGTGTGAAGATTACCTCACTTGCGACATTGCTTTCAATGCGGTTATGCCTCTAAGTCGTGCCTCGACACGTGGGAGATATAACCGCATCGAGGCGTTAAGTTGGTAATCGAGCCTTCCCGACTTAGAGCCCCTACTTGATTGTTTCTTTGGCGTTGTTGAGTCTAGAATGGAAAATGTTTTGAGTCTTAGGATTATATATATCGATGAGTCTTCTTTTTACTCCCGGTCCTTAAATCGCTCTGGTGAGGTATCTGGCGTAGAGTTTTGACTCTTCTCTCCTCAAATTTCACTAAAAAATTTTAGGATCACGCGGGTATCTTGGGATCGTTAGATGGTTTTGTGATGAGAACATTGTTCTTGGTGCCTCGACATTTAGGGGTTGTGGCGGTGTCGGGGAGTTGAGCTCCGGTGTTGTCGTCACAATTTTATCGTTGCGATTCGGAATACTGAGTTTTGCCGACATCGAAATCTCTTTTGTACGAGTTGTTGGTGAGATAACCCGATAACCCGATCTTGAGGCGAGCTCGGGAGTATTGCTATGACTTGTATAACGGATGTTTTTGAAGGTCGGTACCGATTTCGAGGATTTCTTGGTTATGTGTTGACGGATGGATCTGTTGGATCTAGGTATTGTTAGTTTGGGTGATATATTTTGTGTCCCTGTATCCCCAACACAGATTGCATAACCGAAAGTTTCGGGAGTTTATAGGTGGGATTCAAGTAGCTCCTAGCATTTCTTCCCTTGAGATATTTGGTTCGTGATTGGGTAATCCTTACCACTTATTTGTTCGATCGTACCTTGTTATTTTTTCATCAACCTTTAATCAAGTGGCTTCTCACCTTAATGGGCGTGTGATGATTAGCTTTTGGAATTCATTCGTTCATCCTTGTTGAATGTTTATTGTGAAGACTATATGTTGCGATTTCTATCCGTTGATTCTACTTGACTATTTGTCTATCAAAGGACTAACGGATGTCACCCTCTTGAGGATGGCTCCATAGCGCTTACGAATCCGGATCGTAATGATGGGAATCGATCGAACCCTCCACCTCCGCCTCCGCCTCCGGAGCTGGCAACTATCATGGCAGCCACCAATGCCAATGCTCGAGATGATTTTGCAGCTCTTGCAGAAGCGTACTCAAGGGCAAGGCGATCAAGGAAATCAAGGTCAAGGCAACAACCAGCCGCACTTTGCTACTCTCGGTCGGTTCCTCGCTAATCAGCGAAGTCTTTCGGTTTACGTAGCCGAGGCCACGAGGCGTGACGATTGGCTTGTGGACATCTGCAAACACTTTGAATGTAGCAATGTCGGACACGAGGACTTTGTCAAGTTTGCATCATTTCAACTCAAGGATCAAGCTGCTGAGTGGTACCGAGCAATACAAAGATTCGAGGAGGAGGTCGTGTCATTACAGGATGAGTTCGCCGAGATTTGAGCTCACCACATTCGAAAAGTGTTGTTGAGAGCAAGCGTGAGGAGTTCCGCAATCTCAAGCAAGGCAACATGTCGTGTACCAATACAATATCCAGTTCGAGAAACTTCGCTCGCTTTGCTAAGCAAGGCGTCCACGATGAAAAGAGTATGATCTATCAATTCGAGGGTGGTGCGAGAGAAGATCTGCAATTAGCTCTTGTGCTTTTGAGCGAGAAAAGTATGATGAATTCTACAACATGGCACTGAAGCAAGAAGCTGCCTAGCTCAAATGTGAGGCTTATAAGAAGAGAATCGGGGATGCGATTCAGTCTTCTTCTTCCTCTCAAGTGGCAGCTAAGCAGCGAAGTTCTACCTTCCTCCTCCTCCGTTCCGTCGGCCTTATCGTGAGAAGAACTCAGGTGGCGTGGATCTTCCCACCACCCAACCCAAGCTATCGAACAAGTCTAATTCTCAAGCTCCAAGGTCAAGTGCTCCTTACCACCGTCCGCTCTACGGGGTGACTTGCAACAAATGTCGTGAGAAAGGTCACTATGCGAACAAGTGCTTCAACCAAAAGCGCCTTCCGCCTCCTCCTCTGTGAAATCTTCAAGCAATGCGGTGGTCAAGCATAATCCCAAGTCGCAAAGGTGAACATGATGAATGCAGCTCAAGCGGAGAGTCTTACGATGTGATAATGGGTAATCTTCGATTAATGATATTCTGCAAAAGTCTTATTTGATCTTTGGTGCATCGCATTCTTTCATGTCATATCCTTTTGCATGAAGCACAATTTTGATCTGAGGCATTACCTAAAGCTATGCAAGTTATTTCTCCGGCTAAGCGTTTGAGATCTACCATGTTGGTTCCAAATGTCGGTATCAAGATGGGCGATTATAGATTTCTGGCTAAACCAATTGTCCTTGGTGACTCGGATATTGATCTTATTCTCGGGATGGGTGGCTTTCTTAGCACAAAGCTCAGCTTGATTGTGCTGCCGGAAATTCAATTGACTCACTCTTCTAATGATGTGATCATCTATGCGCTTCGTGATGAAACCATTGGTTGTTTTCTCTCAATGAGAAGGCGAATTGGATGCTATCTCTCGATTCGATCGTTTGTGAGTACCAAGATGTCTTTCGGAAGAGCTCCGGGTATGCCTCCTCATCGGCCGATTGAGTTCGTTATCGATCTTGAGCACGGCCTTGAACCCGTTTGCAAGCGTCCATACAAGCTTGGACCTGATGAGCTGAAGGAATTGAAGAAGCAACTCGATGAACAAGAGCGTCTGGTTTGATCGGACGAGTTCATCTCCTTGGGGTTGTGGTGTTCTTTTTGTCGGAAGAAGGATGGCGCGGACCGACTTTGCGTCGATTACCGTCCATTGAATAAGAAGACAATCAAGAACAAGTATCCACTTCCCAACATCAATGAGCTTTTCGAGCAACTCAAAGGTGCTAAAGTGTTCTCAAGCTTGACCTTCGTATGGGTTATCATCAGATTAGCATTCGTGAACAAGATATTCCCAAGACAGCATTGAGAACAAGCTTTGGTTCTTATGAATATCTTGTCATGTCTTCGGCCTTGTCAATGCTCCTCCAACATTCTCTCGGATGATGAACTTCATATTCAACCCCTACACCAATGAATTAGTCTTGGTCTATCTTGATGATATTTTGGTCTTCTCCAAGAATAAGAAGGATCATGCCAAACATTTGCGATTGGTGCTAGACAAGCTCGAGAGTATCAATTCTATCGAAGTTCTCCAAATGTGAATTTTGGCTTGATGAAGTGCTTTACCTTGGTCATATCATCTCCGCCAAGGGCATCGCTGTTAATCCAGAAGGTGTCGCAATTGTGAATTGGGAACCTCCTCGGAATGTCAAGCAGCTCATGATTTCCTTGGTCTTGCAAGCTATTGCGAAGATTCGTTGAGAACTTCTCCAAGATTGCAAAGCCTCTTTCCAACCTCCTCGAGAAGCATGTGAAGTATATCGGTCTCACGAGTGTGGCGTTGCTTTCAATACTCTCAAAGAGAAACTCGTCACAGCTCTGTCTTGACTCCTCTGATGAATCCAAGCCATTGAAGTTTTCTGTGATGCTTCTCTTCAAGGTCTCGGTGCTGTGTTAATGCAAGAGAGAGAGTTGTGGCTTATACCTCTCGTCATTTGAAGCCCAACGAAAGAACTACCCCACCACGATCTTGAGTTGGCGGCGTTGTCCATGCATTGATAACATGGAGACATCTCTTGTTGGGAAGGAAAGTGGACATTTTCACCGATCACAAGAGTCTCAAGTATATCTTCCTCAACCCAACCTCAACCTCGAGGAGACTCGATGGGTGAAATGATTCAAAGTACAACCCAAGTATTGAATATACTCGGGCAAGGCCAATGTCATTGCAGATGCTTTGAGCGGGAAGGCTTCTGCAGCAGTTTAATCCTCAAGCCCTTCGGCCGGATCTCTGTGAAGCTTTCATAAGCTGAATCTTCAAGTTGTTCCTCAAGGCTTTCTTGCCAACCTCATAGTCTCTCCTACTTTGGAAGATCAGATTCGTGAGGCTCAACTCCTGGATGCCATGGTGAAAAAGGTGAAGCGTGGTATCGACAAGGGCATTTCAAGTACAAGTGCTTCCCGTTGATGACAAAGACACTCTTTTCTTGAGGACGGATTGTGGTTCTGAGGGTGATCTGAGAAAGTCATTATGAGCGAGGCACACAATTCGCTTCTATCCATTCATCACGGAAATCGAAGATGTACCATGACCTCAAGCGGTCATATTGGTGGACTCGAATGGGCGAAATTGCTCAATTCGTGAATGAATGTGATGTCTGCGAGAAGAGTGAAAGCGAGAACACCAACGACCAGCTGGTCTCCTTCAACCTCTTGCTATTCGAATGGAAGTTTGATCATATCGAAATGGACTTCGTGACTGGTTTCCAAAGTCCAAGCGTGGAAATGATGATATCTTCGTTGTCATTGACAAGCTTACTAAAGTGGCTCATTTCTTCCTATCAAAGAATCTATCACAGCAGCTCGGTTAGCGAGCTATACACCTCGAGATTGTCTCCTTGCGGCATTCCACAAGTGATCTCTTGGACCGTGGTAGCATCTTTACCTCCAAGTTTTGGGATTCTTTTGAAGGCCATGGGCACCAACATTCGTTTCAGCTGAGCTTTCCATCCTCAAACAAGTGGCCAAGTTGAGTGAGTTAATCAAATCCTTGAAGATATGCTCGGGGCTTGTGTCATTTCTTCGGTATGAAGTGGGAAGATTGTCTTCCATATGCGAGTTCTCCTACAACAACACTTCAAGCGAGTTGGGCAAGGCCCATTCAAAATTCTCTATGGCGAAAGTGCGTACTCCTCTCAATTGAGTGCGAGACAGGTGAGCGCCAACTTCTTGGCAATGACTTGATCACGAAGCGGAAGAAATGTGCAAAGTCATTCGTGAGAATCTCAAAGCAGCATAATCAGCGCGGAAAACTATTATGATGATAAGCACCGTGATGTGGCTTTTGAAATCGGAGACCATGTCTACCTCGCGTCTCTCAATGAAAGGTACTCGTCGCCCGGTATCAAAGGAAGCTTGCCCCTAGATCGTGGGTCCTTTCAAGATCATTGGCAAAAGAAGCGATCTAGCCTATCAACGAGCTTCCATCCAACTTTGCAAGCGTGCGATGTGTTCCCGTGTCACAACCATAAGTGCTTCAAGACTCTGAGCACTATCAACCGAAGAGATTGACCTTCAAGAAGATCTCTCTTATCATGAGCACCCATTGCTATTCTTGAAGAAACCGGCGCAAGACTGCAACAAGTCAATCAAATTCCTGAAAGTGAAGTGGTCACACCATTCCGACCGTGAAGGCACACAGGGCCGAGGATCACCTCCGTTCGAATATCCGGAGTTTTTCAGTCCTAGATCTCGGGGCGAGATCCTCTTGTAGTGGTGGAGTGTTGTAACACCCGGAGTAACTTTCCATAATTGTAACTCCAACTCTTGCCATTTTCGGCATTGTGATATGATATTCCCTTCGTGGTTGGGTTTTCTTCTTTTTGCATTTTGTCCATGTCATGCATTTTCATCATGTCATCATGTGCATCGCATTTGCATACGTGTTCGTCTCATGATTCCGAGCATTTTTCCCCGTTGTCCGTTTTGCAATCCGACACTCCTATCTCCCCCAGCGGCCCCTTTTACGTTTTTCCGTGTGCGGGTACTAAACCTTCTCGGAATGGACCAAGGTTTGTCAAGTGGCCTTGGTATACCACCCGTAGACCACCGGTCAAGTTTCGGGTCATTTGGAGCTCGTTTGGTACTCCAGCGGTTAACCGCACTCGCAAAGGCCTCTTTTGAGTTGCAGCCCAACACCCCTTCAAAATAGTCCAATAACCCATCTAAGTCACTTCCATGCTCTCCGTCGTTCGATCACGATCGTGTGGGAAACCAAACTACACCTCATTTGGACTCTCCTAGCTCCCTCTATGCCTATTTAAGCAAACCCCCCATTCCAATCCGGGTCTTCTTCCTCCGAAACCTAAAATTCCTCCAGCGCCCGTCAGGACGCGTCACTTGCCCGAGACGAAACCGCCGCCGCGTCACGCCTGTCAGGCGTGCCGCGTGTCAGCGCCGCCGCCCGCGCCGCCCGCCCGGGCAGGCGAAGCGGGCACGCGCCAACCCAGCGCCCGGCCGCCCAGCCAGCGCCCAGCGTCCAGCGCCCCAGCGCTCCAGCGCCCGTGCCGCCGCCCCTCCGCTGCCGCCGCCTCCGGCCCTCCGGTGGCGTCGTGGCCGGCCCGCCCGCCGCCACCGGCAGCGCCCGCCGCCGGCTGCCCTCTCCTCCTCGGCCCGGCCTCGCCCGGCTTTCCTCTCCAGCGAGAGCCTCCGCGCCGTCGCCCTCGATCGGGCGGATCCCGATCCGGATCCGGTTGACTTCTTCCCCTCTCGTTTTCGTCTAAGTTTTTAATCTGAGGTTATTTCGTGGCATTTTCAGCGTAGCATATCTTTGCATCTGTAGCTCCATTTTGCGTATAATATATCAAAATGTTAGCCTCGAAGAGTAGATCATTTCATCTCATTGCATCATTTTCATTTGAGCTCATCTTGATGCCCGAAATTCTTTTAGAAGAGGGCTATGTGATGTTAGTTTACATTTCTTATGAGAACTTGCACTTTTGTTATTTTGCTATGATTGATGTGTACCCTATGAATTTGAGTCCTACATGTGTTTTGTAATATGCCATACCATCTTTCCAGTGGTGTATGCCATGTATTTTTGTGATCTATGTGGTTCTGAGCACAAGCATGCAAAGTAGGTGTCTGATGTTGCTGTTTTCATTACTGTTTAGGTGATATTTTGATGCCATGTGAACTTGATGCTACGAGAGATCCATGCATATTTTGGGATACTTCAGTAAGGATGTTTTGTTCTACATGTCTTGCTCTAGCCATCCATGCCCTTGTTTGCAATTATGGAGTGCCATAGCTTGAGTCAATCGAGCTCTACTTTTGCTATCAAATATTTCTGGCAGATTGTTTACATGTTATTCAATTTTGCCAAGGTTGTTGTGGTTGATCATTATATGCTATGAGGTTGTTCTTGCCATGTATATCTTCTATGCCATGTCTTCTTGATGTATGTATGCTTAGTTTATCATGAAAGTATCTGTAGTGAGTGCATCGAGCTCTTAAACATGCCTACTTGTTATCAGTTTTGACATGCCATGTTCTTGAATCATATGAACTTGTGATATTGACATGGGTGTTACTATATTTTCTGATCCTTTTGGCTTATGGTCAGTAAGGGACTTTTGTTCTATGCTTTGAGTAGATTCATGCCATGCCTTGTTTTGCTATTATAAGTTCCTGTAGCATGTAGTTTTCTTGCTCTGAACATTGCTACGATGCTGTTTTGCCATGTCGACTGATATTTTGTGCACTTTTTCCATGCTTGTTTGAACCTGTTATGATGTGATTTAGCCGTAGCTCAGTGTTCATTTTGTCAAGCATCTTGTGTAGATCACTGTCATATACTTTGTTGGTACGTTTGGGTGCAGTAGCTTAATTTCTTGTTGCTTGCTAAGTGGCATCATCTTTGTTAATGGCAGATTGTGCCATTCTTGTTTTGCTTGCCATTTGCAAACCATGCATCGATTCGGTGATCTTTATATCGATTTCGACGAAATCATCTCATCTTTCAGTGGCATACTTGGTTTGCCAATTTGATGCCTAGTTCATCATTTTCCTTCGGGCCTTTGTCGCATTGCATATCACATCTAGCATATCATGTCAAGTTTTGCATCATGTTGATTGTGCATTGCACCGTGATTTATTATGGTTCCTTTGTTTGTGTTCTTGCTTTGGGTAGAGCCAGGAGGCGAGTGCGTGAGCGAGGAACCTGTTGAGAACGCTTACGAGGATCAAGCTTTCGACAACTCTGAGAACATTGCGAGCAAGATGACCATACCCTCGAAATCAGTTCTATCTTTGCTATGCTAGTTGCTCGCTCTTTTGCTATGCCTATGCTCGATGCCTACCACTTTCTTATCATGCCACCCATATTGCCATGTCAGCCCTAACCATCCTTTCCTAGCAAACCGTTGTTTGGCTATGTTACCGCTTTGCTCGGCCCTCTTATAGCGTTGCTAGTTGCGAGTGAAATTGGAGTTTGTTCCTTGTTGGAACATGGAGATGTTGTTCCTTATTGGAACATGTTTACTTGTTGGGGATATCACAATATATATCTGCTATAATTAATGCATCTATACACTTGGTAAAGGGTGGAAGGCTCGGCCTTATGCACAGTGTTTTGTTCCTCTTGCCACCTAGTTTCCGTCATACGGTGTTATGTTCCTTGATTTCGCGTTCCTTACGGTTGGGTGATTTATGGGACCCCCTTGACAGTTCGCTTTGAATAAGACTCGTCAGCAAGGCCCAACATTGGTTTTACCATTTGCCACCTAAGCCTTTTTCCCCGGGTTTCGCGAGCCGAGGTCATCTTTATTTAACCCCGGACGGTGCTCCTTGAGTCTGGCCCGAACCGAAACCGCTTGCAGGGCCACCTGCAGAAACTTCGAGGCTTGGTTTTACTCGTGCTGTCTCATCCGGATGTGCCACGAGCGAGATATGTGCAGCTCCTATCGGGTTGTCGGCTGTCGGGTGGCTTTGCTGGTCTTGTTTTATTCTGTCGAAATGTCTTGTAGTCAGGGATTCGAGATTGATCGGGTCTTCGGTAGAAGAATATCCCGTTGACCGTGAGAGCTTATAATGGGCTAAGTTGGGACACCCTGAGGGTAATATCTTTGAAAGCCATGCCCGCGGTTATGAGGCAGATGGGAATTTGTTAATGTCGGTTGTAGAAAACCGAAGTTGACCTCAAATAAAATACACATCAACGGCGTGTGTAACGTGATGGTCTCTTCTCGGTGAGTCGGGAAGCGAACTGAGTGTTGGAGTTATGTTTGTAAGTAAGTAGTTCAGGATCACTTCTTGATGGCTACTAGCTTCACGACCGTGCTTTGCTTCTCTCATCGCTCTCTTTTGCGATGTAGCCACCATATATGCTAGTAAAGCTTGCTGCAGCTCCACCTTACAACTCTGTCCTTCCTATAAGCTTAAATAGTCTTGATCTCGGGTGTGAGATTGCTGAGTCCCGTGACTCACAGATTCTACCAAAACAGTTGCGAGTGCCGGCGATGCGGTCAGGTGGCATGGCCGAGCTCAAGTGGGAGTTCGACGAGGCGTGGTCGTTACTATGTGTCTTTTCTGATGATCAGTAGTGGTGCCCAGTTGGGACGATCGGGGATCTGTGTAGCATTTGGGGTATCTTCTTTTATTTTGGTTCCGTGGTCGGACCTTTAGTGTACTCGAATGATGGATGTTTATTTATGTATTGTGTGAAGTGGCATTGTAAGCCAACTATGTATCTCTTTCCCTTATGTATTACATGGGTTGTGTGAAGATTACCTCACTTGCGACCTTTGCTTTCAATGCGGTTATGCCTCTAAGTCGTGCCTCGACACGTGGGAGATATAGCCGCATCGAGGCGTTACAACATGGCGTGAGCCATGGACATAGCACTATATGTGGAATAGAATGGTGGTTGTGGAGAAGACAAAAAAGGAGAAGATAGTCTCACATCAACTAGGCGTATCAGCGGGCTATGGAGATGCCCATTAATAGATATCAATATGAGTGAGTAGGGATTGCCATACAGCGGATGCACTAGAGCTATAAGTATGAAAGCTCAACAAAAGAAACTAAGTGGGTGTGCATCCAACTCACTTGCTCACAAAGACCTAGGGCATTTGAGGAAGCCCATCATTGGAATATACAAGCCAAGTTCTATAATGTAAAATTCCCACTAGTATATGAAAGTGACAACATAGGAGACTCTCTATCATGAAGATTATGGTGCTACTTTGAAGCACAAGTGTGGTAAAAGGATAGTAGCATTGTCCCTTCTCTCTTTTCTCTCATTTTTTATTTGGCCTTTTTATCTTTTTTAGTCCAGTCTCATCCCGACTTGTGGGGAATCATAGTCTCCATCATCCTTTCCTCCTTTGGACAATGCTCTAATAATGATGATCATCACACTTTTATTTACTTACAACTCAAAATTACAACTCGATACTTAGAACAAAATATGACTCTATATGAATGCCTCCGTGTGTACGGGATGTGCAATGACTCATGAGTGACACGTATGAAAGAATATGAGCGGTGGCTTTGCCACAAATACAATGTCAACAACATGATCATGCAAAGCAATATGACAATGATGGGCGTGTCATAATAAGCGGAGCGGTGGAAAGTTGCATGGCAATATATCTCGGAATGGCTATGGAAATGCCATGATAGGTAGGTATGGTGGCTGTTACGAGGAAGGTATATGGTGGGTTTATGATACGGCGAAAGGTCGCGGTATTAGAGAGGCTAACAATGGTGGAAGGGTGAGAGTGCATATAATCCATGGACTCAACATTAGTCATAAAGAACTCACATACTTATTGCAAAAATCTATTAGTTATCATAACAAAGTACTACGCGCATGCTCCTAGGGGTATAGATTGGTAGGAAAAGACCATCACTCGTCCCGACCGCCACTCATAAGGAAGACAATCAATAAATAAATCATGCTCCGACTTCATCACATAACGGTTCACCATACGTGCATGCTACAGGGAATCACAAACTTTAGAACAAGTATTTCTCAAATTCACAACTACTCAACTAGCATGACTCTAATATCACCATCTTCATATCTCAAAACAATCATAAAGAATCAAACTTCTCATAGTATTCAATGCACTTTATATGAAAGTTTTTATTATATTCCTCTTGGATGCCCATCATATTAGGACTAAATTCATAACCAAAGCAAATTACCATGCTGTTCTAAGACTCTCAAAATAATATAAGTGAAGCATGAGAGTTCTTTTATTTCTTCAAAATAAATCCACCGCCGTGCTCTAAAAGATATAAGTGAAGCACTAGAGCAAACAACAAACTACTCCGAAAGATATAAGTGAAGATCAATGAGTAGTCCAATAATTATGCAACTATGTGAAGACTCTCTAACATTTAAGAATTTCATATCTTGATACTTTATTCAAACAGCAAGCAAAACAAAAGAAAATAAAATAGCGCTCCCAGCAAAACACATATCATGTGGTGAATAAAAGTATAGCTCAAGTAAAGTTATTGATGAGCGAAGGCGAAAGAGGGATGCCATCGGGGCATCCCCAAGCAAACTTTGGTTGTCCTTGAATATTATCTTGGGGTGCCTTGGGCATCCCTAAGCAGGCTCTTGCCACTCCTTATTCCATAGTCCATTGAATCTTTATCCAAAACTTGAAAACTTCACAACACAAAACTTAACAGAAAACTCGTAAGCTCCGCTAGTGAAAGAAAACAAAACAGCACTTCAAGGTACTGTATTGAACTCATTCTTTATTTATATTGGTGTTAAAATTACTTTATTACAACTTATCTATGGTTTATAAACTATTTTACTAGCCATAGATTCATCAAAATAAACAAACAACACGAAAAACAGAATCTGTCAAAAACAGAACAGTCTGTAGTAATCTGTAACTAACGCAAACTTATGGAACTCAAAAAATTCTACCGAAATAGGAAGACCTAGACAATTTGTTTATTTATCTTCTGCAATTGGAATCAATATTTTATCACGTTCTGGTGATTTTAAACAATTGTTTTAAGTGAACAGAAAGTTTCTGGAATTTTCAGCAAGATCAAATAACTATCATCCAAGAAGATCCTATAGGTCTTACTTGGCACAAACACTAAATAAAACATAAAACCACATATAACCAGAGGCTAGATGGATTATTTATTCCTAAATAGAACCAAAAAGCAAGAAAATAAAATAAAATTGGGTTGCCTCTGTGATGCCCCCGATTCGACCGTACACTAATCATACACACAAATGTGTACGATCAAGATCAGGGACTCACGGGAAGATATCACAACACAACTCTAGACACAAAATAAAATAATACAAGCTTCATATTACAAGCCAGGGGCCTCGAGGGCTCGAATCAGAGCTCGAAAGCACAAGAGTCAGCGGAAGCAACAATATCTGAGTACTGGACATAAGTTAAACAAGGATGCCTTAAGAAGGCTAGCACAAACATCAACGATCGAAGAGGCAAGGCCTCCTGCACAGGAACTCCTAACTACTCCTGGTTATCGGCGGTCTCCCGTAGTAGCATCCGTCGGCGGTGGTATCTGGCTCCCAAGGATCCACCATCTGGTTGCATCAACGGAAAGGAGAAAGAAGGGGAAAGGGGAGCAAAGCAACCGTGAGTACTCATCAAAGTACTGCAAGCATCAGATCTATACTAAGTATGCATTGGTATCAAATGGAAGGGCTGTAACTGTGGACTGAACTGCGGAATGCCAGAATAGAGGGGAAGGCCTAGCCTATCAAAGACTAGCATCTTCAAGCAGCTCCAAGCATCTTGCAGCATGTAGAAGAGTAAAGAATAGCAGTTTATATTTAAAAAACATGTTGTAGCATTAACGCCCAGAGATCCTTCCTCGACTCCCTACGAGAAAGCAATCCCGGAGCCACATATCCATCACATATCTCAAGTATCCATTTCTAGTTATATAAGATCAGGATACAAGTATGAACGTCCATTACCATGGACACGGTATTCGAATATATATCTTCCCTGCAGGGGTGCACCACGTTTTCCAACATGCTCGATCACTCTGGCCGGACACACCTTTCTGGGGTCAACGCCCGGCCTCAGAAGATCAACATGTCGTAGCCCTACCTAGGCTCAGCAGAGAGGTCCCCGCCGGTCTACATCCTAAGCACTCCGGGGTTTGGGCCCATCGCCCGTTGCACTCCGGGTCGTTGCGAGCAGGGTTGACCAGGCTCCACCACTACAGGATGGTGTCGGCCCAGCCGTGCCGCAATGCTAAACTGGACGTCTGACAAAGCTTCGGCTGATGCTGCGACGTCGAGGCCCATAACTATTCTCGCATGGTGGTTAGTGCGTATAGGCCAAAGGCCAATTCAGAACAAATACCTAGACCTGTTAGTGCATTAACAATTAAAGTAGTGATGGCTGTCGGGACAAGTCTGGAGCTATCACCCCTCCTGGGTGATACCGCTAAATAGCCAGCCGCCACCGTCACATCGCATGGGTGCTCTCCGGGCCCGCCCGGCTTTCATAGCGGTCTCAAGTAAAGTCAAGATAACTGTGTGTCCAGACATCAAGGGGAAACCCGAGGAATCACCTGATACGTCTCCAACGTATCTATAATTTATAAACATTCATGCTATTTTATTATCTATTTTGAATGATTACGGGCTTTATTATACACTTTTATATTACTTTTGGGACTAACCTATTAACAGGAGGCCCAGCCCATATTGTTGTTTTATTGCTGTTTGATATTTGAGGAAAAGGAATATCAAGCGGAGTCCAAGCGGAATGAAACCTTGATGGCGTGATTTTTGGAAGAATATGATCACGGAGACTTGGAGTTCACGTCGAGAAGATCCTCGAGGCAGCCACGAGATAGGAGGCGCGCCCCTATCTCGTGGGCCCCTCGAGCACCGCCCCGACCAACTTCTTTCACCTATATAACCCTCGTGCCCTAAAACCATCGAATATCAAGATAGATCGGGAGTTCCACCACATAAGCCTCTGTAGCCACCAAAATCCTCTCGGGAGCCCGTTCGGCACCACTGCGGAGGAACCCATCACCGGTGGCCATCTTCATCATCTGGCGCTCTCCATGGCGAGGAGGGTAGTTCACCCTCGGGGCTGAGGTATGTACCGATAGCTATGTGTTTGATCTCTCATCTCGTGTTCTCTCTATGCACGATCTTGATGTATCGTGAGCTTTGTTATTATAGTTGGATCTTATGATGTTTCTCCCCTCTACTCTCTTGTGATGAATTGAGTTTCCCTCTTGAAGTTATCTTATTGGGTTGAGTCTTTGATTTGAGAAAACTTGATGTATGTCTTGCCGTGTTTATCTGTGGTGACAATGGGATATCACGTGCCACTTGATGTATGTTTTGGTGACCAACTTGTGGGTTCCGCCCATGAACCTATGCATAGGGGTTGGCACATGTTTTCTTGACTCTCCGGTAGAAACTTTTGGGCACTCTTTGAAGTACTTTGTGTTGGTTGGATGAATCTGAGATTGTGTGATGCATATCGTATAATCATGCCCACGGATACTTGAGGTGACAATGGAGTATCTAGGTGACATTAGGGTTTTGGTTGATTTGTGTCTTAAGGTGTTATTCTAGTACGAACTCTTTAATAGATCAATCGAAAGAATAACTTTGAGGTGGTTTAGTACCCTACCATAATCTCTCGTTTGTTCTCCGCTATTAGTTTCTTTGGGTGACTCTTTGTTGCATGTTGAGGATTGTTATATGATCTATCTATGTTATTATTGTTGAGAGAACTTGCACTAGTGAAAGTATGAACCCTAGGCCTTGTTTCCTATCATTGCAATACAGTTTACGCTCACTTTTATCATTAGTTACCTTGCTGTTTTATATTTTCAGATTACAAAAACCTTTATCTACCATCCATATTGCACTTGTATCACCATCTCTTGGCGAACTAGTGCACCTATACAATTTGCCATTGTATTGGGTGTGTTGGGGACACAAGAGACTCTTTGTTATTTGGTTGCAGGGTTGCTTGAGAGAGACCACCTTCATCCTATGCCTCCCTACGGATTGATAAACCTTAGGTCATCCACTTGAGGAAATTTGCTCTTGTCCTACAAACCTGTGCACTTGCAAGCCCAACAACGTCTACAAGAAGAAGGTTGTGTAGTAGACATCATCACCCCGGTGGATTCCACTCAATGTAATCATCAAGGTGAGCGTAAGAGGACTACCCTCGTGGTTCATACTTGAGGTGTTACCGCGACAAAGCTGTATCGGGAATGGTGAAAGAAACCACCCTCGATGACCACGACCGAATAGCTACACTACAAAATTATCATCGAGTGCGTTATGAGGATCACCCTTGGCACTTTCGATAGTAGCTCTGCGAGTCGAGCAACAAAAGGCGTGATGTGATGTGAGGTGTCGGGCTCTGGTCGTTGATCACGTTGATCGAGTCATTGATGATGAAGCGGGGGCAACAAGGACAGCGTGGGAGTGCTGTCGGGACCCGATTCCAAATCACGTCGACCTGGCGGTAACACCTCATATCACTGCGGCCTCCGCGCGGTATTCCCGGTGTCGCCTTACCATGGCCGGGACCGTTTGCATCTTTTGGCTCACGTATATGGCGGTGTCGCTAGCATCCACATGACCAAGAACCGGGCCGACATGGCTGGTCGTGAACCAAGCGGCGCTAACCTATGGGGACAGGCATACATGAATCACATCGAGCATGTCGGTCATCAAGCGTATGTATTGGGCTGTAGCTTTGGGCTATGGGACTCCGGTATCCGGGCTGTAGCAGGCTAGGCAGGACTCGAATACCACCGCGTGACATTTCCCGAAGGAACGGACATAAGAGCGAAGTGAAACACATGCCGGCCAGATCAAGTGTCCAAGCAGTAGTCTTTGGGCTAGCGAGGACTCCGGTGAACCGGGCTGTGGCGGACTACTATCGCTCGGAAGCACGAGACTACATTTTCCCATATGATAGGCTGCCAAGGATAAACAACTAGTTTGTCGGATCCCACTCATACCAAGCATTTCAATCATACATAATATGCGGATATGAGTAAATACAACAAGGCATCACAACAAAACTCTACAACTCAAGTACTTTATTTAAGAGGCTCAGAGAGCCATACATAACTATATTCATACAGGTAGGGGTCACATGACCCAACACTCAAATCATACAATCATACAAGCACATGCGGAAGCAAACTAGTCTGATCTGGACTCTAGAAAGAAAAGAAAGCTTGTTGGAGCCTTTCTATCTACAATGGCCCTTCACAAGTCTGAGATCACCACACAGGTGGCTAGCTCACTCGTCGAAGTCGAGATCTACATAGAATCCATCGGAGGGTAGTGTTGTCCTCTGAAAAACATTAATTAAGCAAACATGAGTGCGGAGGTACTCAGCAAGTCTTACTACAGAATCCTATCATACATGCACATTCTCAAGAAGGTGGTGGAGTTATTCTGACAAGCCAGCTTTGACTCTTGGCTAAGCTATCCTCGTGACACCACTTTGTAAAGCATTTGTCATTACAGAGTCCACTAAACACCATCACAATACTCCACGTGGATCCTCTCGTCATCATCACGAGAGGGCCATCCATGATACTCACACTTTCTTGAGGCTTTTAGTAGTATCCATTTACTTGTCTATGAACTGATATAGGTAACCCGAAGTCCTTCTCCGTGGACACGGCTATTGAATAGATCATATTAAACCTGCGGGGTGTACTTCTTCACCTGCGCTCTCACCACTTACGCCGTTTACCGACATGTACTCGGCAACCTTCAGCGGAAGCCCAGCGTGGGTGTCGGCCACGACCTACCTAAACACTCAAGTCCCTAGTCGGGTTTATCGCCTATTCGGGTTCCATCCATGAGAGTCGGCGAGGTTTCCCATACAGCCCGAGCGATGTGTGCGGGGTTCCCGAGATACCAAGCGGGCACTTTCGGTACAGAGACCGCGTGCCTACATAACACAACCCACCCCTAAGGTCAGCGTTGCGTCGGCATTGACATGCTACAAACACGAAACTACTTGCAACTCCGGACTAAGAACAAGGGTGGTTAAGAAGCGAGAGGGTCCATTGGTTTGGGCCCAATGCGTGGTAGTAGCTAATTCATGGATCACAAACACAGATCTCAGTTCTTAGGATCGGCTTCAATGAAACAACCCACCATGTACTCCTACATGGCCTCTCATCGATACCTTTACCAAAGCGTGTTCAACACTTTCACTCTCGATCCAACACAACCTTTCCTCCGGTTCATCATCCCGATGAGCGGACGACACAACTCTAAGCATAGCAAGCATAGCATGGTAGGAATCACAAACATGGCTCAATCAACTCCTACACATACTAGTGGGTTTCATCTGAATTCTTGTGGCAATGACAGGTCATGCAAAGGAAGTGGGTTCAACTACCGCCACACAACAGTTTGAATCGCGTTGTCTTAATGCGATAAGCGAGGCGAAGCGAGAACATGGGTTTGTATCGGAATGATCAATGAGTTGCTTGCACGATGGAGCAGGGGTAGCATACTGCCCTTGGATGGATAGTCGAGGTTATCCTCGAGGCGAGAACCTATCACGAAAAGCATGCAGTAAACACACATGACAATATGCAACAATATGATGCATGCTATGACATGGCAATATGGATGTGTGTTGGCCTAATGCAAGCTAAAACAATAGGGATGAACTCATTTGAATCAAAGATTCAAATGATAACTCATTGAAATAGCCCTAAAGGTGCATTATCTTATTTTGGTTAAACAGCAAGGTTAACTTGTTTTAACATGCATGAAACCTGTACCAATGGATAGAATGGATTTTTCTGATAAATTTTCATATATAAATCTTTGCATTTGGATTCTGAGATAAAAAGTTATAAGCATTTGAAATTTGATTTATATTACGGAATTTCTTGTATTAGAATAAATCCAGAAATTAGATTAATCGTCGACCATCGTCGACATAGCGTCGAAGTCAATGAGCGTCCAGGTCAAACTGACGAGTGGGTCCAGCGTGTCGGGGTAATTAACAACTAATGTTTAATTAAAACTAAACCTATTTAGTTAGCGAGGCTGGGCCCCATCTGTCGATGACTCGCCGAGTCAACGGGGCCACGTGGTCAAAGTCACGTCGGCTGCTGGCGACTAACCGCGGCGGCCAAGCAGCGGAGAAGTGCTTTTGGCGATTCGGCGACCAAATGAGCAGCGGAGGTGGCTACTGGTGGCTGGGAGCAAGCAGCGGCTATTGGTGGAGCGGTTGGGGGGGGTGGCGGAGTTGGCGCGCGGCGGCGAGCTAAGCGGCCGCCGGAGTTCGACCGACGATGAGCTTGGGGTTAGAGGTCGGTGAGGTCGCGGGAGTGCATGGGTGAACCCCATGGGGTGCGGTGAGTGTGATGGACATCATGGGGTGGCGGAGTGACCGAGAACGCGTCGGCGGCGAGCTCCTGGTGAGTGCGGGTGGCGTGGTTCGGTTGCTCTGCTGCGAGGCGAGAGAGAGAGGAAGGGGAGGTAGATGGGCTCACAGGCGGCGTAGGAGCTCTCGTCGAGGTCGGGGACGGACGGGGGGCAGCGGCGTTGAAAGGATCTCCGCTGACAGCGAACTCGGTCGAGTCGGTGGGGTGGACTCGGCTCACTTGGCGAGCGAGGCTCGGCTGGTTGAGGTAGTGGAGTCTGGCGGAGCTCTGGACAAGGTGAGGAGAACGCAGACGGCGGGAGCAGTTCTGATGATGGTCTTGGCGGTGGCGTCGGCCAAAGCGGGGACCACGAGGAGAGGACCAGGGGGAGAGAGGAGGTGTCGGGGGTTGGGGGGAGAGAGGCGATCCTCGGCGGCGGTGGCGAGGAGGAAGCGGCGGCGGCGACCAGTCGTGGCACCCATGCGGTGCCCGCCGCCGAACACTGGCTGCACTGGCGAGCCAAGCAGCTCATTGGCCAGGCTCTTTGGGCTGGGCAGCGGAGTGGGCGGTAAGGGAGCCGCCAGTAAGTCCTTCCTGTTTTATCTTTTCAAATTTTCTGCAACTTTGTGGAGTTTTCTAAAATACCAAAACAGTTTTAAAATTCACCAAAATGCTCTGGTCCATTGTTGGAATATTTCCAACATGAAACATTTAGTTTGGCAATTTTGGACATTTAAAATATTTTATATAATTTGAAATGCTCAAGTTCAAAAACTTATGAATTAATCCAAGGACCTTTGGATGACCTAGAAAATGATGCACCACTTTTGACATAGGCTCTGAACCAAAGCAAAGATGATGAGCATTTTGAAGGGCATTTCAGGTTCATTGAAATAATTTTAGTAAACCCTAGTTGAATTAAGGGGGTGTTACAGGGGTTTCTGCCTTCCCCATTTCAAATTCAAATGAAATTTAAACATGATGCACACCCTAATGCATGGTCTAAGCTGGGATGTGACAACCACCCCCACTCAAAAGAATCTCGTCCGAGATTTAGGATCTATTCTTGAAAAAGGTGGGATACTCAAGTCGAAGGCGATCCTCCCTTTCCCAAGTTGCTTCTTGCTCGGAATGGTTTGACCATTGAACCTTTAGAAACTTGATATTCCGGCGTCGAGTGGTATGCTCGGCTTGATCGAGAATCTGAGCGGGATATTCTCGATAGGTGAGGTTATCTTGGAGATCAAGCGTTTAGTGGTCCACTCCACGGATAGGATCCGAGAAAAACGCGCTGAGTTGGGAAGCGTGGAAGACATCATGGACTCTGGAAGATGCGGAGGTAGTTCAATTGGTAGCAACTTCTCCTCGTTTGGCAAGAATGCGAAAGGGTCCAATGTAACGAGCCAACTTGCCTTTGATACGAATCGATGGGTTCCCTTCAAAGGAGTAACCGGGGTAAGCCTTCTCGCCAATTTCATAAGCCATAGGCTTATGCTTGCGATCATATTGGCTCTTTTGGCGAGATTGGGCTGTTTTCAATTTCTCACGAATAACGCGAACCTGCTCTTACCTTCCTTAATCATATCGGGCCCAAGAGTTGTCTCTCCCGGTTTCGACCCGATTAAGAGGCGTTCGACATTTCCGTCCATAAAGAACTTGAAAGGGCTTTGCCCAAGCTGGCTTGATAACTATTGTTATAAGCGAACTTCGGCGAATGGAAGGCATTTCTCCCAATTCATGCGAAAGAGATAATGAAGCTTCGAAGCATATCCTCTAGGATTTGATTGACTCGTTCTACTTGACCACTTGATTGAGGATGGAAAGCGGTGCTAAAGGAGAGCGAGTTCCCATAGCGTTTTGAAACTTTCCCAAAATCGAGAGGTGAAGAGACTTCCACGGTCTGAGTTAATCTCTAATGGAACACCATGAAGAGACACTATTAGAGATGTACAAATCAGCTAGCTGGCTAGCGGTTATACTCTCCGAGCGGGTAGGAAGTGGGCTACTTTGGAAGGCGATCAGCGACAACGAAGATAGTGTTATTCCCTCTCTTGGTCTTGGGAAACCCGGTAATGAAATCCATACCGATTTTATCCCATTTCCATTCAGGAATTTCCAAAGGTTGAAGGGTACCAGCAGGTCGTTGATGCTCTGCTTTAACTCGACGACAGGGCGTCGCAATTAGCAAATGTATTGAGCGATTTCCCTCTTCATCCTAGTCCACAAAACCTCTGGCGTAGGTCTTGATACATTTAGTACTACCGAGATGAATGGTGAGAGGAGAGTCATGAGCTTCCTTAAGGATCAATCGCCTCGAGGTTGCGCACCTTAGGAACCACTAGGCGGTCTCAAAGAACACGACACCTTGTTCATCAATGGAGAAGCGATCTGCGACTCCTTTCTTGATGTTTCTCCTGATCGGGAGATTCCGGATCTACCTTACGTGCTTTGATGATCTGATCCGTAAGGTAGGTTTACGCCACCGGGGTGAAAGGAATCCTCGAGGAACAATGTGGAGATTAAGCTTACGAAAGTCCTCGTGGAGAAATGGTTGACTTTGTTGTAACATCAGGTTGTTACAATAAGATTTTCGACTTAGGCGTCGGCCATGACATTAGCTTTGCACAGGGTGTAAGATATTCCTAAGTCATAATCTGTAATCAACTCGACCCGCGTCTTTGCACGAGATTCAAATCCGGTTGGGTGAAGATATATTTCAGACTTTGGTGATCGGTGTAGATTTATAGCGATTACCAAGAAGGTAATGTCGCCAGGTTTTGAGTGCATGAACCCTCTTTGCAAGCTCTAGATGCGTGTGTGGGATAGTTATCCTCATGTGGGCCTTAGCTATGCGAAGCGTAGGCAATCATATGCGATCTTGCATGAGTATGCAACCTAGTCCTTGTCATGGCGTCGCAATAGATAATAAAGTCCTTAGAAAAATCTGGTGGAACAAATGCGGGAGCGGATGTCGAGCGTCTTTTCGGTTCTGAAAGCTGAACTTCGCCTTTATGGCGTCCATTCGAACTTTTATCTTTCTTGAGGAGTTCGGTTAGAGGTTTAGCAACTTTAGAAATTCTCGTGAAGCGGCGGCAATATCTCGCTAAGCAGAAACTCGAACTTGCTTGACCGATTCGGTGGAGTCCGATCAGGGCGGCTTGAACTTACTTCGGGATTGACAGCAATGCCCTTACGGAGATTACATGGCCTAGGTAGGTCATACGGTAACCAAATTCACACTTAGAGAATTTGGCATAAAGGCGGTGCTCTCGAAGTTTCATCAATACTAGCCGTAAATGTTGGCATGCTCTTCTTCATTCTTGGAGTAGATGAGTATATCGTCGAGGTATACCCGACGAATTTATCAAATACTCCATGAAGATTGAGTTCATTAGCCGAGAGAAGGTGGCTGGAGCATTGGTTAAACCGAAGGACATGACGGATTACTACTCGTCTTGGCCATAACGAGTAACAAAGGCCGTTTAGGGATGTCCCGTTCTTGATTTTGATTTGATGGTAGCCCAACCTCAAATCCATCTTGGAAAGATTGAGGATCCAGCGAGCTGATCATACGGATCGTTGATCTGAGGGCGGATACTTGTTCTTGATGGTGACCAAATTGGCGGTCGGTAATCCACAACCATCCGATCCGTACCATCCTTCTTCTTGACGAAGAGGGGCGGGGCAAGCCCATGGAGATGAACTAGGGCGGATGAAACCTTTTTGCAAGGACTCATCGAGTTGTTTCTTAAGTTCAGCTAGTTCTAGGGTGCCATCTTATAAGGTCTCCTAGAGATTGGGGCGGTTAAGGAACAAGATCTATCACGAACTCGACATCCTGTCGGGTGGAACACTGGCAGTTCCTCTGAAAGACATCAGGAAATCACGGACTACGGAATATCTTGAGGTGCGGAAGGGGTTGGCATTTAAGGAGTAAAGTGGCGCTTAGACACTCGGGTTAAAACATTCCTTGTCTTGCCGAAGGATGGGTGAGTTGAAGCAGTTCTAGTAGAGCAATCAATCTTAGCATAATGGGGTGACATCCGGTCCATACCCAAGATGATGTTTATGTCCGAGGACTTGAGAGCTATTAGAGATGCAAGAAAGACTAATCTGTCGACAAAATTTCATTCTCATGACTTACTCTAGAGGTTTGCCATCTAGAACCAGGAGTTTGAATTTCCATGGAGGTATGCATGTCACGAGAATGTGGTGTTGTGCGATCGAGCATAGCTCTCGAAATAAATGAATGAGATGCTCGGTATCAAAAAAAACGATTGCGGATGGCAATTAACAAGGCGTGCCGAGAGCGGCGTTGGGATCCTCATAGGTTTCTTCAGCGAAACATAGTTGGCGTGGCCACGGCGGTGGCGGCTGGTTTACCATAGAGTACCTTTCTGCTGGCTTGCCACGTATGAGACTTTCCAACTTGGTGGGGTTGTTTGGGGACACTCACGGATGTAGTGGCCCGTCTCTCACACTTGAAGCAAGTTATCACATTTGGGCGTGGAGCAGCATTAGCGATGGGGCCTCCATAAGTCTTAGGCGGAACATCTCTGCTGGTTGGGGCGGCGCCTCAAAGATAGCCTCGGGGTGAACCTGGGTGGTAGAGCAGTATTTGGAATCAAACCCGGTGCTACGGGATCGAGTCACAGATGTGCTTGCGTGAAGCCTCAAAATCAGACTGCCCAGTTTGATGATAGCCTTATTGACTAGCTTGAAAAGAGGTGCACTCATGCGAGGCGAAGGTCTCGGCGTAGCTCGAGGCTAAGTCCCTTGCGGAACCTTGCACCTTCTTGGCGTCGGTAGAAACTTCTTGGGAGCATAACGTGCTAACCTCCCAAATTCACGGCTGTAGGCATCCTTTGTCGACCTACCTTGGGTGAAGCTGCGAATTCCTCCTTTGCGATCCATAAGACCTTACGGGATATGATGCTCACGGAAGGCGGCACTGAATTCAGCCCAAGTTGTAACTTGTCCAACGGACGCATAGCCTCATAATTCTCCCACCAGAGACTAGTAGGGCCTTCAAGATGATAAGCGGCAAAGGTAACCTTGTCAGCCTCAGCCACGTTGGCAGAACGCAGCTTGTGGTGGATGCTACGAAGCCAATCATCCGCGTCGAGAGGCTCAACGGAATATTTGAACTTTGGGGGGTACAGCTTGACGAAGTCATTGAGTGAAACCACATCATTTCTTGGCTGGCGTGCGGTGTTTTGTTCAATCCGCTCCAGTAAGCGATTGGTTTCACGCTTATGGCGTTCTGCTTCCAGCATAACCTCGGCCAAAGATGGCGGTTGCGGCAGATTCACATTCCTGGCTGCACTAGCTTCTCCTGCTCGGAGCAGCAGGATTATTCTTGGTGTTGACCATCCTAGGAAACAAAGCAAAGGTTTAAACCAGGATGGCAGAATTTAGCAAGGAAATGCGGAAGGTAATGGATAACATGGAATGCAAAGATGTTCATCCGTATGACATGGTAATATAAAACTGCCATATATATACCAGCGGTCATACACACCATTCATAGTTTAGTACAAGCTGACGGATACAACTATAAGGAAAGGCGTTACATCTCATGGAAGCATTCCAACTCCTATACATTATTGTTCTACACTTCGGAGCGATACACACTAAGTCATATTCCACAAATCACGCGGGGCGGTGGAGATACAACTATTACCACACTAGGAATACTACTACTAACTTAGGCAGCTCCATAGTAGTCCTCATAGAAGTCACCACCCAAGCACTGGAAGTGGAAGATGATCATCCAGGAAGCAGACAATCTGTGGGGCTGTGGACCATAAGGACTCGGATGTGGCCGTGGTCCAACAAGCAGTGGCAGGCAGGCCCACGAGGAGGTGATGCCCCAACCTCAAGCCACTCCATAAAGTCTGGCAGACTCGCCCTTACGAGTACAAGTCCCTCATGTCCATATATCCAAGCACACGGCGGTGCAAACCAGTCGAGTAGCCAGTGATCGAGCGGGCATTAAAAAGCTCCATCGCAAGGCCGGTTCTCACGGTCCTTGTCCTCCAACATCTCGGTAGTAGTGCGAAGGTGAGTCCTCATGGGATGCATCGCCGTACAAACCACGAAGGTAGCCATGCGCCCCGGGGAGGATCTTGGCATGTAGCGGAAATCGGTGTTGCCCGACAAAGGCAGTTACAGCTCGAATAATAGTCATCATAGAATAGGCTGCATTCATGCGGACATTCCAATAGTGATCGAGCCCATAAGACGGTGAAGTGGTTCAGTAGCTCGGGATAAGATGGATAAATCCGGACCGTGCACAGATATTGGCTTTGGTTGAAATCCCTAAACTGCTCCTCGACGGTATATTCAGGATACCATCGGTAACCAGTCTCAATCATCACCCGAACCAGCATTGCCGTGTGACCACACACACCAATGCAGCGAGGTCGAACGAACCACTTGGTTACGGGGACGGGTGGCCATTTGAAAGCACAGCCACAATGCAAAGACATTAAATTTCTAGGGAAAATCGGGCAGCATAACATCTGTAAATGCTCAAAATCAGATTTGAGACATTCAAAAACAGATTGCAAAACCACTCAACAACATCATATCAAGGTTACGGTTCAAGCGATAGCATACTAAAAATTTAGTAGCAGGCGAGGATGTAACCAACAATCCTATAAGTTACTACGGATTAGTAACACATGAACACGATAGAGAAGAGGCCTAGTCCTATACCCACGTCGAATGAGAAGAGGATGACTCGGATCGGAGGGCATAAGGTAAAGGAGTAAAAAGAGCCTTCGTTCCTCCACAATCAATTCCCTACATATAACTAAAGCATTTCTAGACTCAACTTGACCAGTTTGGCTTAGCGAACCTACAGGCAGCCACTGCTTTCGATGCCAGCGCTGTCGGGACCCGATTCCAAATCACGTCGACCTGGCGGTAACACCTCATATCACTTTGCGGCCTCACGCATGCGGTATTCCCAGGTGTCGCCTTACCATGGCCGGGACCGTTTGCGTCTTTTGGCTCACGTATATAGCAGTGTCGCTAGCATCCACATGATCAAGAACCGGGCCGACATGGCTGGTCGTGAACCCAAGCGGCGCTAACCTATGGGGACAGGCATACATGAATCACATCGAGCATGTCGGTCATCAGCGTATGTATTCGGGCTGTAGCTTTGGGCTATGAGGACTCCGGTATCCCGGGCTGTAGCGAGCTAAGCAGGACTCGAATACCACCGCGTGACATTTCCCGAAGGACAGACATAAGAGCAGTGAAACACATGCCGGCCGATCAAGTGTCCAGCGGTAGTCTTTGGGCTAGCAGGACTCCAGTGAACCGGGCTGTATGGCGGACTACTATCGCTCGAAGCGAGACTACATTTCCCCATATGAGAGGCTGCCAAGGATAAACAACTAGTTTGTGGGATCCCTCATACCAAGCATTTCAATCATACCGCATAATATGCAGATATGAGTAAATACAACAAGGCGTCACAACAAAACTCTACAAGAGGCTCAGGAGCCATACATAACATATTCATACGGTGGGGTCACATGACCCAACACTCAAATCATACAATCATACAAGCACATGCGGAAGCAAACTAGTCTGATCTGGACTCTAGAAAGAAAAGAAAGCTTGTTGGAGCCTTTCTATCTACAATGGCCCTTCACAAGTCGAGATCACCACAGGTGGCTAGCTCACTTTCGTCGAAGTCGAGATCTACATAGAATCCATCGGAGGGTAGTGTTGTCCTCTGAAAAACATTAATTAAGCAAACATGAGTGCGGAGGTACTCGGCAAGTCTTCTACAGAATCCTATCATACATGCACATTCTCAAGAAGGTGGTGGAGTTATTGCTGACAAGCCAACTTTGACTCTTGGCTAAGCTATCCTCGTGACACCACTTTGTAAAGCATTTGTCGTACGAGTCCACTAAACACCATCACAATACTCCACCGTGGATCCTCTCTCGTCATCCCACGAGAGGGCCATCCATGATACTCACACTTTTCTTGAGGCTTTTAGTAGTATCCATTTACTTGTCTATGAGCGATATAGGTAACCCATAAGTCCTTCTCCGTGGACACGGCTATTGAATAGATCATATTAAACCTGCGGTGTACTTCTTCACCTGCGCTCTCACCACTTACGCCGTTTACGACATGTACTCGGCAACCTTCAGCGGAAGCCCAGCGTGGGTGTCGGCCACAGCCTACCTAAACACTCAAGTCCCTAGTCAGGTTTATCGCCTATTCGGGTTCGATCCATGAGGAGTCGGCGAGGTTTCCCATACAGCCCGAGCGATGTGTGCGGGGTTCCCGAGATACCAAGCAGGCACTTTCGGTACACGGGACGCGTGCCTACCATAACACAACCCACCCCTAAGGTCAGCGTTGCGTGCATTGACATGCTACAAACACCAGAAACTACTTGCAACTCCCGGACTAAGAACAAGGGTGGTTAAGAAGCCGAGAAGGTCCATTGGTTTCGGGCCCAATGCGTGGTAGTAGCTAATTCATGGATCACAAACACAGATCTCAGTTCTTAGGATCGGCTTCAATGAAACAACCCACCATGTACTCCTACATGGCCTCTCATCAATACCTTTACCAAAGCGTGTTCAACACTTTCACTCTCGATCCAATACAACCTTTCACTCCAGTTCATCATCGATGAGCGGACGACACAACTCTAAGCATAGCAAGCATAGCATGGTAGGAATCACAAACATGGCTCAATCAACTCCTACACATACTAGTGGGTTTCATCTAATTCTTGTGGCAATGACAGTCATGCAAAGGAAGTGGGTTCAACTACGCAGCACACAACAGTTTGAATCGCGTTGTCTTAATGCGATGTGAGAAGCGAAGCGAGAACATGGGTTTGTATCGGAATGATCAATGAGTTGCTTGCACGATGGAGCAGGGGTAGCGTCTGCCCTTGAGATGGATAGTCGAGGTTATCCTCGAGGCGAGAACCTATCACGAAAAGCATACGAAAGTAAACACACATGACAATATGCAACAATATGATGCATGCTATGACATGGCAATATGGATGTGTGTTGGCCTAATGCAAGCTAAAACAATAGGGATGAACTCATTTGAATCAAAGATTCAAATGATAGCTCATTGAAATAGCCCTAAAGGTGCATTATCTTATTTTGGTTAAACAGCAAGGTTAACTTGTTTTAACATGCATGAAACCTGTACCAATGGATAGAATGGATTTTTCTGATAAATTTTCATATATAAATCTTTGCATTTGGATTCTGGATAAAAAGTTATAAGCATTTGAAATTTGAATTATATTACGGAATTTCTTGTATTAGAATAAATCCAGAAATTAGGTTAATCGTCGACCATCGTCGACATGGCGTCGAAGTCAACAGAGGCGTCCGAGTCAAACTGACAGTGGGTCCGCGTGTCGGGGTAATTAACAACTAATGTTTAATTAAAACTAAACCTATTTAGTTAGCGGTGGGCCCCATCGTCGATGACTCGCCGAGTCAACGGGGCCACGTGGTCAAAGTCCACGTCGGCTGCACCGGCGACTAACCGCCCGGGAAAGCCAGCCTTGGCGGAGGAAGTGCTTTTAGCGATTCAGCGACCAAATGAGCAGCGGAGGTGGCTACGGGTGGCTAGGAGCAAGCGGCTATTGGTGGAGCAGTTGGGGTCGGGGTGGCGGAGTTGGCGCCGGCGACGAGCTAAGCGGCCGGGGTTCGGCTGATGATGAGCTTAGGGTTAGAGGGTCGGTGAGGTGCGGGAGTGCATGGGTAGACCCATGGGGTGCGATGAGTGTGATGGACATCATGGGGTGGCGGAGAGTGACCGGGAACACGTCGGCAGAAGCTCCGCCGGCGTGAGTGCTTGGTGGCGTGGTTGGTTGCTTCGCTGCTGCGAGGCGAGAGAGGGAAGGGAGGTAGATTGGCTCACAGGCGGCGTAGGAGCTCTCGTCGAGTCTGGGACGGACCGGGCGGCGTCGGCGTTGAAAGGATCTCGGCGACGGCGAACTTCGGTCGAGTCGGTGGGGTGGACTCGGCTCACTTGGCGGCGAGGCTCGGCTGGTTGGGGGTAGTGGAGTCTGGCGGAGCTCTGGACAAGGTGAGGAGGAGCGCAGACGGCGGGGAACGCTGATTCTGACGATGGTCTGGGTGGCGTCGGCCAAAGCGAGAACACGAGGAGAGGGGCCGGGGAGGAGAGGAGGTGTCGGGGGTTCGGGGAGAGAGAGAGGCGATCCTCGGTGGCGGTGGCGAGAGGAAGGCCAGCGGCGACAGTGCGTGGCACCCATGCGGTGCCGCCGCCGAACACTGGCTGCTACTGGCGAGCCAAGCAGCTCATTGGCCTTGCTCTTGGGCTAGGCAGCGGGTGGGCGGGTAAGGGGGCGCCGAGTAAGTCCTTCTGTTTTTATCTTTTCTAATTTTCTGCAACTTTGTGGAGTTTTCTAAAATACCAAAACAGTTTTAATATTCACCAAAATGCTCCTGGTCCATTGTTGGAATATTTCCAACATGAAACATTTTAGTTTGGCAATTTTGGACATTTAAAATATTTTATATAATTTGAAATGGTCAAGTTCAAAAACTTATGAATTAATCCAAGGACCTTTGGATGACCTAGAAAATGATGCACCACTTTTGACATAGGCTCTGAACCAAAGCAAAGATGATGAGCATTTTGAAGGGCATTTCAGGTTCATTGAAATAATTTTAGTAAACCCTAGTTGAATTAAGGGGGTGTTACAGGGGTTTCTGCCTTCCCATTTCAAATTCAAATGAAATTTAAACATGATGCACACCCTAATGCATGGTCTAGCTGGGATGTGACAGGGTCACTGATGGATCACTAAACAACCTATACTAAGCAGTTTAGGATAAGTAGGTAGGTAACAATAGCAGGTACAAAAGCAGGCTATGCATCGAATAGGAGCAATCAATTCGATAGCAAAATCTATTGCAAGCATGAGAGAATGGAATGGGCGATATCGGGATGGTCAAATGGGGGGGCTGCTTTGGAAGCTCATTGAAAGGGAAGAAGGGTCATCGTCGATGCGATCGATCACGGGGCATCGACAGCGAGTCTCGGGGTCTCTAGGAGATAAGAAGGAGAAGAAACAATAAATACAAACAAACATAAGCATGACAGGACAACATGCGAGCTAGATGTGTTCTAGCACGTTGCTACGATACCGTCGAAGGAAACATCGAGAAAGTTTTCCGAAGTTTGGCATTTTCGGACGAGATGAAGCGGAGGAAAGTTGCATGTTACGCTATGCTAGAGGCGTGTGGCGGACGAATGGACGCGTATTCCGATTCGTCTCGTCGACTGAGCAACTTTCATGTATAAAATTTTTCATCGAGTTGCGGATTATTTTATATAATTTTTCAAAGTTTTAACAATATTCTGTAATTTTAATTTAATTGGAAATAATGAGAAAATGCTAGGTGTACCCGGCCGAGGTACACAAAAAGTGCACCAGATGGTGACAGGTGGACCAGGGGTCCCGATTGACCAAGTCAACACAGACTAGTCAACCGGTGAATAGTAGAAGTGGGTCCGCATGCCATTGTCACATGTTAAAATAGAACTATTTCTGATTAATTAAGTGATGGGGCCACTTGTCATTGGGGCTCTTGAGTTTACCGACCACTAAACAAATGCTATTACTAATCATAAGTGTTGGCTGGTGTGGCGCACACATGAGAAGCAATGCATGTGCGGAATATTTGGATGCTTGCGTGCACGCATGCCCGACCGGCCATGGGCGAAGCACAATATGCGAGTCGCCTGAAGGCCGTGGGTCGGCGTGTAGCGGCGAGTGCGGCAGTAGTAACAAGCAGCGACAACAGCGACTATGAGCAGCAAGCAGCGATTAAGCGACAAGCGAGCATCGATGGCAGGGCAGCGGATCTCAGCGATAGCGAGCAAGAAGCGCGAAGGCGGCCAAGTGCGGCACTGAAGCGCAGACGAGCAGCGATGAGGCGTGGGTGGGCGGGGAGGTGCTGGGTGCATCTTGGTGGCGGGCAGCGAGTGGCGCCGGTGGTTAGTGGGCCAGCGCGAGGCGAAGGCGGTCTGGCCGAGGCGGGGCGAGGCGTATGACAGCGATGGCCATGGCGGCGAGGTCGGCTAAGCGCTGCGGGACACGGTCGGGCGCACAGAGGAGCTTGGAAGCGCGGCCGGCGGTTGGTGGCGAGATCGGCGACAATGGCTTCTGGCGGCCCTACGGAATGGATTCGAGAGGGAGGAGGAATCGAGCAGGGCTCACTGCCGTTGCGAGGGCGGCGAGGGCGACTTCGAGTGGCGGACATGTCGCTTCGTCGATGAGATGCAGCTGCTGTGGCGGAGAAGACAGCGTGATGGCGAGGTAGAAGGCCGTCCGAGCTCCAACCCGATGGCGAGGTGATGGAGGCGGCGATGGCGGAGCTCCTCGATGTCTTAAGCGCTGACGAATGGAGGCGGTGGCGAGGATTGAAAGCGATGGCGGCGGCCGTGAGCTCGGCCTCTTTCGGTCGTCGGATATGAGCGAGGAGAGGGTGATTTGGGGACTAGGGTTACGAGGGAGGAGAGGGGGCTCGAGGCGTCAAGTAGGCGCGGTGTAAGCCTTGAGATGTCCAACACGCATCCATAGTCGGCCATGGTGGTGGGATGCATGCCACGACCTCCTGTTGTGAGCAGGGAGGAGAATGCCTCTTGGTGGGCTGGGCCTTGTGTCTTTGAGGCCACTTATGGCCTAGTGGCACAATAGGCTTTATTCATTTTCTATTCTTTTATTGTTTTACATTCTTGCTACTGTTTTCAACTTATTTTAGCTACCAAATGAGTTTTGTTACTTGTGAAACTTTGCACATAATTCAAGCACAACAATATTAGATGACACAAAAGGTTTGGGGCCAAAAGAAGGTGTCTAACCAATTTTTAGAAATTTGGAAAGGCCAATTTTTATTATTGTTGGATCAATAAGTTAAATCCAAGGTGCATCTAGGAATCCAAAACAATTTGGTTCCAACATGACAAGTAACAAGAGATTATTTGCCACACTTGAACATTTTAGATTTTATGTTTGAAAACTTTTATTTTTGTCTTTAATTTTTATTTGGATTTGGACGGATCAAACCAGCGAGTTTAACAACAGTAATCATGATGCGTGGCATCATTAGTAGAGAATCACTTGTAGCTTAATTATCAGGCGTCACAGCCTCCCAACAAGCGCTAACGTTTAATGCCCCTAGCTAGGCATGATGATTTCAATGATGCTCACATAAAAGATAAAATTGAAACATAAAGAGAGCATCATGAAGAATATGACTAGCACATTTAAGTCTAACCCTCTTACTATGCATAGGGTTTTGTGAGCAAACAACTTATGGAACTATAATCAACTAGCATAGGAAGGCAAAACAAGCATAACTTCAAAACTTTAAGCACATAGAGAGGAAACTTGATATTATTGCAACTCCTACAAGCATATATTCCTCCCTCATAATAATTTTCAGTAGCATCATGAATGAATTCAACAATATAACCAGCACCTAAAGCATTCTTTTCATGATCTACTTGCATAGAAATTTTATTACTCTCCACATAAGCAAATTTCTTCTCATGAGGAATAGTGGGAGTGTCATAAGAGACTCGAATACTATAAATTTTTCCACATTAAAGAGTAATGTTCAGAAAAGGGTAATCATAATCATAACAAGTTTTATAAATATAATCATCACTACTTTTTATAGCATAAGTTTCATCACAACAATCATCATAAGTAGCAACTTTGTTCTCATCATAATCGATTGAAACCTCTACCAAGATAGTGGACTCATCACTAAATAAATTCATGACCTCTCAAATCCACTTTCATAAATATTATAAGATTCAACATCCTCCAAAGGGATCATTACTTCCTAAAGTTGACACTCTTCCAAACCCACTTTCATCAATATAATCATCATAGGTAGAAGGCATGCTATCATCATAACAACTTTGCATATCAAAACTTGTGAGGCTAAAAATATCATATTCATTAAACATAGCATCCCCAAGCTTGGGACAAACATTAATTTCAGCAAATATATTCTCAAATGTGTCATCCTCATCAAACATAGCATCCTCAAGCTTGGGCCTTTTCATATCATAAGCATAATCACTCTCATTATTAATAGTATGGATAGCACCAATAGTATAGCAATTATCATCATCCCAATGAGTAGTAGGAGCAACATCATTTGGGAGGGATACCTTTTTACCTTTGCTTCTCCGTTTTTTCTTTTTCTTCTTCACATCATGTGCGGGTTTATCCGCTTTTTGAAACTCCTTATTGATGAGATTGGTTGAATAGAAGGCTCTTCCTCGTTACGATTCATCATAAGAAATAATAGGAGGATATTGGGAAGTCTCTTCCCTTTCATTAGTATTATCTTCATCTTCTATTTGTTTTCTTGTCTTTATGTAATTGGAAATATAAGGATTTTCAATGCAATTCACCGCACAATACATATAAATTTCTTCTAGATCAAAATCAAGAACTTTATCAAGGACAAATTCTGGAAGATCCTTAGTTATCGTTTCATTTCTTCATAACCCAAAAGCAAACTAAGTTCATTATGATGTGCAAGAAATCAAGTCATCACAATTTTGGAAGCGATCGATCATGAAACAATTTGCATTGGGTATTGAAATGATCACGTTCATTACAAAGTTCACAAGGGCGACAAAGAAAGTTTAAATTTTCAGCACAAACATCTAGCCTTTCTTGCAACCATTTAGTTTCCAAATACTTATGCCTGTTGCAAAATCTATTTTCCCTATTTGGTGTGTACTTGCAAGCTCTATGCACTCCACAAAAGTTGACATGCTTATAAGAGACATTTTCATCATGACTAGTGCAATCATCATTAGTACTATGGATATTCAAGGAGTTCATACTAACAACATTGCAATCATGTTCATCATTCAAAGATTAGTGCCAAACATTCTAATGCATTCTTCCTCTAGCAATTGAGCACAATTATCGGAATCCTTATTCTCATGAAAGATATTAAAAAGATGAAGCATATGAGGCAACTAAATTCCATTTTTTTGTAGTTTTCTTTTATAAACTAAACTAGTGCTAAAAAAGAAACAAAAAGATTCAATTGCAAGATCTAAAGATATACCTTCAAGCACTCACCTCCCCGGCAACGGCGCCAGAAAAGAGCTTGGTTGACGGGGTGTGAGTGCAACACCTAACCTTCGACAGCGGCGCTTGAAAAAGAGCTTGATGTCTACTACACAACCTTCTTACGGTAGGCGTTGTTGGGCCTCAAATGTAGAGGTTTGTAGGACAGTAGCAAATTTCCCTCAAGTGGATGCCCTAAGGTTTATCAATCCGTGGGAGGCATAGGATGAAGATGGTCTCTCTCAAGCAACCTGCAACCAAATAACAAAGAGTCTCTTGTGTCTAACAGACCCAATACAATGGTAAATTGTATAGGTGCACTAGTTGGCGAAGAGATGGTGATACAAGTGCAATATGGATGGTAGATATAGGTTTTTGTAATATGAAAATATAAAAACAGCAAGGTAACTATTGATAAAAGTGGCGTAAGCGGTATTGCAAAGCTAGGAAACAAGGCCTAGGGTTCATACTTTCACTAGTGCAAGTTCTCTCAACAATAATAACATAATTGGATCATATAACTATCCCTCAACATGCAACAAAGAGTCACTCCAAAGTCACTAATAGTGGAGAACAAGCGAAGAGATTATTGTAGATGCGAAACCACCTCAAAGTTATCCTTTACGATCGATCTATTCAAGAGTCCGTAGTAAAATAACGAAGCTATTCTTTCCGTTCGATCTATCATAGAGTTAGTACTAGAATAACACCTTAAGACACAAATCAACCAAAACCCTAATGTCACCTAGATACTCCAATGTCACCTCAAGTATCCGTGGGTATGATTATCGATATGCATAACACAATCTCAGATTCATCTATTCAAACCAACACAAAGTACTTCAAAGAGTGCCCCAAAGTTTCTCGGAGAGTCAAGATGATAGCGTGTACCAACCCCTATGCATAGAGGTTCATGGGCGGAACCATAAGTTGATCACCAAAACATACATCAAGTAGATCACGTGAATATCCCATTGTCACCACAGATAAGCCGCATAGAAGACATACATCAAGTGTTCTCAAATCCTTAAAGACTCAATCGATAAGATAACTTCAAAGGAAAACTCAATCCATCGCAAGAGAGTAGAGGGAGAAACATCATAAGATCCAACTATAATAGCAAAGCTCGCGATACATCAAGATTGTATCATCTCAAGAACGAGAGATAGAGATAGAGAGAGATCAAACACATAGCTACTGGTATATACCCTCAGCCCGAGGGTGAACTACTCCCTCCTCGTCATGGAGGCGCCGGGATGATGAAGATGGCCACGGTGAGGTTCCCCCCTCCGGAAGGGTGCTTGAGAACGAGGTCTGATTGGTTTTGGTGGCTCTGAGGCTTGCGGCGGCGGAACTCCGATCTATTCATTCCCGATGTTTTTAGGGTATATGGGCATATATAGGCAAAAGAAGTCGGTCGAAGGGAGCCACAAGGGCCCACGAGGGTGGGCGTGCCTAGGGGGTGGGCGCGCCCCCTCGTGCTCTCTCGTTGATCCCGGCGTGCCTCAAGTCTCTGGATTGCTTTCTTTCCAAAATAACTTTTCGAAGGTTTCATTCCGTTTGGACTCGTTTGATACTCCTTTTCTTGGCTCTTTGAAACAAGGGAAAAGCGAGGCAGCACTTTGGGCTCCGGGTTAATAGGTTAGTCCCAAAATAATATAAAAGTGTTTAATAAAGCCCATAAACATCCAAAACAGATAATATAATAGCATGGAACAATAAAAATTACAGATCGTTGGAGGCGTATCACACACACCTGTAATCGGGCCGTACATTTACATTGTTCTATCTCATTGCAAACAGCTCGTATGGATCAACCGTATGCCTACATCGCACACTCATCTAAAATCTGAACCGTGTTTGATGTATCGGCCATCGCAAAAGTTTTGCATTTTTTTGATGGTTTTTTTACATCACCGTTTGTGATTAATGCATCGCACAGTTTCGTTGAAGGGTATCTGATTGTACTGTCGCATTAGCAGCATCCTGTAGTAGTGGGCCTCGTGGGGTGATTCCTCCTTCACCACTTCCGATACGACTACGTGCGTACAACACCTCAAGTGTGAACCCTCGGGTGATTCCTCTAAGTTCACCTTGGCGGTTACATCGAGTGGGATCCATCGAGGATTCCTCGATTCCTCCTTGATATTATGGACACCGATTACTTTGCCTTTAGCCCAGGACCATGTTAAAGACAGGTCGGCCCCGAAGTACGCAAGAGTTACTATTACTGCAGGACTAGAGGACAGGCGGTACCACCCGGTAGAGGTGGACCTGAGTTCCAGCAGTCTCTTGTGAGTCAACTTGACCATGAGTGTTGGGGAGCGTGGCATGCAATTTCAAAAAAATTCCCTCACGCTCGCAAGATCTATCTAGGAGATGCATATCAGCGAGAGGAAGAGTGTGTCCACGTACCCTCGTGAACCCAGCGAGCGTTTGACAAGCTTGGTTGATGTAGTAGAACTTCTTCTCGTTTGACCGATCAAGCACGAGCGTCACGACACCTCCGAGTTCTGCACCGTTCAGCTCGATGATGTCCCTTGAACTCTTAATCTAGCAAAGTGTCGAGGGAGAGTTTCCTCGTACGATGGCATGATGATGATGATGATGATGGTGAAGTGATCCCGCGGGGCCGCCTAAGCACTACAACAATATGACCGGAGGAGTAAGCGATGGAGGGGCACCACACGGCTAGAAACAATTGATGTGCTTAGGGTGCCCCTGCCGTATATATAAGGAGGAGAGGGAGGAGGTTGGCCTAGAGGGCGCCAAGTGGGGGGACCCACTTGGACTCCTAGTCCTATTCGGCCCCTTCCTTCTATTGGAGGGAAAGGGGAAGGAGAGGAGAGGAAGAAGGAAAGGGGCGCGCCCCTCCCTTGTCAATTCGGACTCCCGAAGTGTGCCACCCCTTGTGGGCTGCCTGCCTCTCCCCTATGGCCCATGTGGCCCATTACTTCCCAGGGGTTCCGTAACCTCCGGGTACTCGATAAATACCCAAAACACTCTGGAACCATTACGGTGTCCGAATACTATCATCAATATATCAATCTTTACCTCTCGACCATTTGAGACTCCTCGTCATATCCGTGATCTCATCAGGGACTCGAACAATCTTGGTGACCAAAACACATAACTCATAATACAAATGCGTCATTGAGCGTTAAGCGTGCGGACCCTATGGGTTCGAGAACTATGTGAACATGACCGAGACACATCTCGATCAATAACCAACATCGGAACTTGGATGCTCATATTGGTTCCTACATATTCTCGAAGATCTTTATCGGTCAAGCCTTGGTGATAACATGCATTATTCCCTTTGTCATCGGTATGTTACTTGTCAGAGATTGATCGCGGTATCATCATACCTAGTTCAATCTAGTTACCGACAAGTCTCTTTACTCGTTTCGTAATGCATTGATGTCTACTCATAACCTTCTTCTTGTAGGCGTTGTTGGGCCTCCAAGTGCGAGAGGTTTGTAGGGCGGTAGCAAATTTCCCTCAAGTGGATGACCTAAGGTTTATCAATCCGTGGGAGGCGTGGGATGAAGATGGTCTCTCTCAAGCAACCTGCAACCAAATAACAAAAGTCTCTTGTGTCCCCAACACACCCAATACAATGGTAAATTGTATAGGTGCACTAGTTCAGCGAAGAGATGGTGATACAAGTGCAATATGGATGGTAGATATAGGTTTTTGTAATCAGAAAATATAAAAACAGCAAGGTAACTAATGGTAAAAGTGACCGTAAGCGGTATTGCAATGCGTTGAAACAAGGCCTAGGGTTCATACTTTCACTAGTGCAAGTTCATCAACAATAATAACATAGTTGGATCATATAACTATCCCTCAACATGCAACAAAGTGTCACTACAAAGTCACTAATAGCAAAGGACAAATGAAGAGATTATGGTAGAGTGCGAAACCACCTCAAAGTTATTCTTTCCAATCAATCATTGGGCTATTCCTATAAGTGTCACAAACAGCCCTAGAGTTCATACTAGAATAACACCTTAAGACACACAAAACCCTAATGTCACCTAGATACTCGGTGTCACCTAGATACTCTAATGTAACCTCAAGTATCCGTGGGTATGATTATACGATATGCATCACACAATCTCGATTCATCTATTCAACCAACACATAGAACCTCAAAGAGTGCCCCAAAGTTTCTCGGAGAATCAAAGGCAACGTGTGCCAAACCTTATGCATAGATTCATGGCGGAACCCTCAAGTTGATCACCAAAACATACATCAAGTGAATCACGTGATATCCATTGTCACCACAGATATGCACGGCAAGACATACATCAAGTGTTCTCAAATCATTAAAGACTCAATCCGATAAGATTACTTCAAGGAAAACTCAATCCATTACAAAGAGTAGAGGGGATAAGCAACATAAGATCCAACTATAATAGCAAAGCTCGCGATACATCAAGATCGTGCCAAATCAAGAACACTAGAGAGAGAGAGATCAAACACATAGCTCTTTGGTACATACCCTCAGCCCAAGGGGTGAACTACTCCCTCCTCATCATGGAGGCGCGGGATGATGAAGATGGCCATCGGTGATGGATCCCCTCTCGGCATGGTGCTGAATGGGTCTAGATTGGTTTTCGGTGGCTCTGAGAGGCTTGCGGCGGTGGAACTCCTGATCTCTTATGTTCCCGATCGTTTTAGGGTATATGGGTATATATAGATGAAAGAAATGCGTCGAGGAGCCACGAGGGCCACGAGGGTGGAGGCGCGCCCGGGGGTGGCGCCCCCTGCCTCGTGCCTTCCTCATTGCTTTCTTGACGTGGACTCCAAGTCTCCCGGGTTGCTTTCCTTCTAAAATTAACTTCTCCAGGAGGTTTCATTCCGTTTCGACTCCGTTTGATATTCCTTTTCTTCGAAACACTAAAACAAGGGAAAAAATAGGAACTGGTACTGGGCTCTGGGTCAATAGGTTAGTCCCAAAAATAATATAAAAGTGCATAGTAAAGCCCATAAAACATCCAAGATGGATAATATAATAGCATGAATACTTCATAAATTATAGATACGTTGGAGACACATCATGCATCATCCATAACTAACTCATTAGTAACATTGCTTGCAAGGCTTATCATGATTTGCATTACGAGAGGGCCGAGAGATACCTCTCCGATACTTGGAGTGACAAATCTAATCTCGATCTATGCCAACCCAACAAACACCTTGGAGACACACAGAAGCATCTTTATAATCACCCAGTTATGTTGTGACGTTTGATAGCACATGAGGTGTTCCTCTGGTATTCGGGAGTTGCATAATCTCATAGTCGAAAGGAATATGTATAAGTCATGAAGAAAGCAATAGCAATAAAACTTAATGATCATTATGCTAAGCTAACGGGTGGGTCTTGTCCATAACATCATTCTCCTAATGATGTGATCCGTTCATCAAATGATAACATATGTCTATGGTGGGAAACTTAACCATCTTTGATTAACGAGCTAGTCTAGTAGAGGCATACTAGGGATACTATGTTTTGTCTATGTATTCACACATGTATCAAGTTTCCGTTTAATAAAATTCTAGCATGAATAATAAACATTTATCATGATATAAGGAAATATAAATAACAACTTTATTATTGCCTCGGGGCATATTTCCTTGATCTCCACTTGCACTAGAGTCAATAATCTAGATTACATTGTGATGATTCTAACACCCATGGTGTCTTGGTGCTGATCATGTTTTGCTCGTGGAAGAGGCTTAGTCAATAGGTGCGCAACATTCAGATCCATATGTATTTTGCAAATCTCTATGTCTCCCTCCTTGACTTGATCACGGATGGAGTTGAAGCGTCTCTTGATGTGTTTGGTTCTCTTGTGAAATCTGGATTCTTCGCTAAGGCAATTGCTCGATATTGTCACAAAAGATTTTCATTGGATCCGATGCACTAGGTATTACACCTAGATGGGATATGAACTCCTTCATCCAGACTCCTTCATTTGCTACTTCGAAGCAGCTATGTACTCTGCTTCACACATAGATCCTGCCCGACACTTTGCTTGGAACTGCACCCAATGATAGCTCCACCATTCAATATAAATCGTATCCGGTCTGCGACTTAGAGTCATCCGGATCGGTGTCAAAAGCTAACATCAACGTAACCATTTACGAGGAGCTCTTTGTCGCCTCCATAAGCGAAACATATCCTTAGTCCTTTTCGGTATTTCGGGATGTTCTTGACCGCATCCGATGATCCACCCATGGATTACTTTGGTACCTCCACTGCTAAACTTATAGCAAGGCACACATCAGGTCGGTACACAGCATTGCATACATGATAGAACCTATGGCTGAGGCATAGGAATGACTTTCATTTTCTCTCTATCTTCTGCGTTGGTCGGGCATTGAGTTTGACTCGACTTCACACCTTGTAACACAAGCAAGAACCCTTTCTTTGACTGATCCATTTGAACTTCTTCAAAACTTTATCAAGGTATGTGCTTTGTGAAAGTCAATTAAGCATCTTGATCTATCTCTATAGATCTTGATGCCCAATATTCATGACTTCACGAGGTCTTTCATTGAATTTTTTATTCAAGTATCCTTTTATGCTATCCAGAAATTCTATATCATTTCCAATCAACAATATGTCATCCACATATAATATTAGAAATGCTCTGAGCTCCACTCACTTTCTTGTAAATCAGAGCTTCTCCGAAGTGCATATAAAACTATATGCTTTGATCACACTATCAAAGCGTATATTCAACTCGAGATGTTTGCACAGTCCATAAATGGATTGCTAGAGGTTGCACACTTTGTTAGCACCTTTAGGATCGACAAAACCTTCGGTTGCATCATATACAACTCTTCTTTAAGAAATCCATTAAGGAATGCAGTTTTGGCGTCCATTTGCGATTTACGTAATCATAAAATCGGCAATTGCTAACATGATTGAGACAGACTTAAGCATCGCTACGGGTGAGAAGGTCTCATCGTAGTCAACTCCTTTAACTTGTCCAAAACCTTTTGCAACAAGTTGAGATTTGTGAACGATAATATTACCATCAGCGTCGGTCTTCTTCTTGAAGATCCATTATTCTCTATGGCTTGCGATCATCAGGCAAGTCAACCAAAGTCCATACTTTGTTCTCATACATGGATCCCATCTCAGATTTCATGGCCTCAAGCCATTTCACGGAATCTGGGCTCATCATCGCTTCCTCATAGTTAGTTGGTTCGTCATGGTCTAGTAACATGACTTCCAGAACAGGATTACCGTACCACTCTGGTGCAGAACGTACTCTGGTTGACCTATGCGGTTCGGTAGTAACTTGATCTGAAGTTTCATGATCATCATCATTAGCTTCCTCACTAATTGGCGTAGGCATCACTGGAACTGATTTCTGTGATGAACTACTTTCCAACTCGAGAGAAGGTACAACTACCTCATCAAGTTCTACTTTCCTCCCACTCACTTCTTTCGAGAGAAACTCCTTCTCTAGAAAGGATCCATTCTTAGCAACAAATATCTTGCCTTTAGATCTGTGATAGAAGGTGTACCCAACAGTTTCTTTTGGGTATCCTATGAAGATGCACTTCTTTGATTTGGGTTGAACTTATCGGTGAAGCTTTTCACATAACATCGCAACCCCAAAATTTAAGAAGCGACGACTTAGGTTTCTTGCCAAACTATAATTCATACGGTGTCGTCTCAAGCGTATTTAGATGGTGCCCTATTTAGCGTGAATGAAGTTGTCTCTAATGCATAACCCCAAAGCGATAGTGTTAAATCGGTAGAGACATTATAGATCACACCATATCTAATAAAATCTGATTCTGACGTTCGGACACACCATTCTGTTGTGGTGTTCGGTGGCGTGAGTTGAAACTATTCCACATTGTTTTAAATGAAGACCAAACTCGTAATTCAAATATTCGCCTCCGTGATCAGATCGTGAAACTTTATTTTCTTGTTACAATGATTTTCCACTTCACTCTAAAATTCTTTGAACTTTTCAAATGTTTCAGACTTGTGTTTCATTAAGTAGATATACCCATATCTGCTCAAATCATCTGTGAAGGTCAGAAAATACTTGATACCTTCATGAGCCTCAACACTCATCGGACCGCATACATCAATATGTATTATTTCCGATAAGTTAGTAGCTCGCTCAATTGTTCGGAGAAGCAGTCTTAGTCATCTTGCCCATGAGGCATGGTTACATAAGCATCAAATGATTCATAATCAAGTTATTCAATAGTCCATTTGCATGGAGTTTCTTCATGCGCTTTACACAATATGACCTAAATGGCGATTGCCACAAATATGTTGCACTATCATTATCAACTTTGCATCTTTTGGCATCAATATTATGAATATGTGTATTACCCGATCGAGATTCAACAAAATAGACCACTCTTCAAAGTGCGTGACCATAAAGACATTACTCATATAAATAGAACAACCATTATTCTCGATTTAAATGAATAAGCGTCTAGCATCAAACCAGATCCAGATATAATGTTCATGCTCAGCGTTGGCACCAAATAATAATTATTGGTGTAAAACTAATCCCAAAGGTAGATATAGAGGTGGCGTGCCTATGGCGGTCACATCGACCTTGGAATCATTCCGGCGCGCATCGTCACCTCGTCCTTAGCCAATCTTCGTTTAATTCGTAGTCCTTGTTTTGAGTTGCAAATATGAGCAACAGAACAAGTATCAAATACCGAGGCACTACTATGAGCAATAGTAAGGTACACATCAATAACATGCATATCAAATATACCTTTGTTCACTTTGCCATCCTTCTTATCCACCGAATACTTGGGGCAGTTCCGCTTCCGATGTCGATCCCTTTGTAGTAGAAGCACTCGGTTTCGGGCTTAGGTCAGACTTGGGCTTCTTCCTGGAGGGCAACAACTTGCTTGCCATTCTTCTTGAAGTTCCCTTTCTTTCCTTTTCCTTTTTACGGAAACTAGTGGTCTTGTTAACCATCAACACTTGATGCCCCTTCTTGATTTCTACCACACGCAACTTTGAGCATTGCTAAGAGCTCGGTGATAGTCTTATCCATCCCTAGCATATTATAGTTCATCACGAAGCTCTTGTAGCTTGGTGGCGATGATTGGAGAACTACATCAATGACACAATCAAGCTGGAAGATTAACTCCCGCAGATTCAATTGATTGTAATACCCAAACATTTTGAGTATGTGTTCCTTTGTGAACTGTTTTCCTCCATCTTGTAGCTATAGAACTTGTTGGAATTTCATATCTCTCAACTCGAGCATTTGCTTGAAATATTAACTTCAATTCTGGAACATCTCATATGGTCCATGGCGTTCAAAACGTCTTTGAAGTCCCAATTCTAAGCCGTAAAGCATGGCACCTTGAACTATCGAGTAATCATCATATCAAGCTTGCGGACGTTCATAACATCGACATCTGCTCCATGGCGGGCCTTTCACCTAGCGGTGCATCAAGGACATAATTCTTACGTGCAGCAATGAGGATAATCACTACAAAAAAGACACATCAAGTGACACTTTGGGCGAGCAATTTTTTGTCATACTTATGACACTTCTATGGCGATAATTGTGACAAAACCGGTATCATCATAGATGTGGTGGGGTCCTACTTCTATGACAAAAACTCATGATAGAAAATGGGCTTCTCGTCACAGGCGGGCGGAGGCGTAGCTGCATGACATTCTTTGGGCCGTCCATGGCGGAAAAAACCGTGGTAGAAGCGAGGCGAGAAAATATCGGGGTGTTCCGGTTCGATGGGTGGTCGGGGCGAGTGATGCGCGTTTCTCTTGTACATGCTGCAGCGTGGGTGCGGCGTTGGCTCTAAGCCCGAACCGAGAGGCGTTGGGCTCTAAGCGAACCCGAGCAATTGCCTTTGCGAACTCTGGCGTTCTTGAACGAAGCGATCGATCGATGGTGATGGCGGACCCGATCAAGCGATTCCTTCACTCTGCTGCTAGCTGAAGCCGATCGATCTGCGTCTGGATGAGCGATGGCGTTCTTTGGGGGTTTGGATGAATAGTTCCTGGTGGGGGTGGATGAGCAGGACCCCTTGGTGTTGCCTCTGGATGAGCAGGACCCCGATCAATCGAGGCGGTTGGGGCTGGATGAACAGGACCCGTGGAGGTAGGATGAAGCAGGACCACCCGTGGAGGAAGGATGAGCGATGAGCGGTGGAGGGCTGGATGAGCGATAGCCCATGGAGGGTGGTTGAGCAGGAGCCGTGGATAGGGCTGGTTGAATAGTAGCCCGGTGGAGTAAGCGCGGTGGAGGCTGGATGAGCAGGGACCCGTGGATGAATGAATCGCGAGTGGAGGTGGAGGAGGTCGATGGTGGATGAGCGGTGGCCGTGGAGCTGGAGGGTCGACGGTGGAGATAAGCGGTATCCGTGGAGTCCGTTTTGCGATGCGCCACCCTCTGATGAACAGGACCCGTTTGACCGTGGCGCTCCAACACAAGTCTGTTTCCTCCGTTTTGCGATCGCCACCCCTCGATCAACAGGACCCTCGTTTCGATCGTGGGAGTCTGTTTCCTCCGTTTTGCGATCGCGCGGACCCCTCCGATGAACAGGATCCCATTTTGAGCGTGGTCGGTCGAACACAAGGCTGTTTCCTCCGTTCTCTGATGCGCGAGCCTCGTTTCCATCGGCCGTTCGTCCAAGCCCTCCCGATGAACATGGCGATGCATTCCATTCCGACCCAGCGGTTGGCTCCCATGAACACAACGGCGCGGTTTCTTCATTCCGACCGGACATGTACGCAGGCCACGGCGTGCAGCATGCGGTAGGTGTTGAGACCTGTCCGTATGTATGCGTGCGTGGCCGTATTTTCTTTCTTGCACACTTGCGGCTGTACATACGTGTACATACTACGTGTGCACCTCTACTACGACGCGTGCGCCTCTACATCGACCGGTATATCACGTACACATTCGCGACCAGAATGACAATGCTACGTGCGGCCGACCAGTGGGTCGGTATCGGGCACTTCCTTGCGTGCGAAGATGTAGCTGGTGGGTCCCAGCGTCGAGGCAAGCGTTTTTTTGCGAAATCACGTGGCGGTCCGGTTGGTCCCGCTGTCGGTGGAGAATAATTATTTTGCGGCGTAATAAGGAGGCACTTCCCTGCGGCTGTGGACCCGGTATCGGCCTCTCACGTATAGTCCACGTCCGATGGAAGCGTTCCTTGACCACGTTGATCACGCGTGCGTCGAAACGCACCGGGGTGGTGGACGACGGCGAGGAGCCTAGGAAGGGGCGGCCGGAACTGGGGAAGGCGTGGCGGTGGATGCCGCAGCGTAGAAGGTATGGGGTTCTTTGGTTCGCGCTGCGGTGTGAGGCTGCTTGCTGCCGCAGAATAACGAGGGGGTGTGGGTGAGTAGAGGATAGCACAGTAGCGGTGGGAGTAGTAGGCGGTGAGGCCTCCGCGCGCATCATGGCCGACCCGCGGGAGGTAGGACGAGAGCACGACCAGCGCTGGTTTGGTGGTTGGAGCAAGAAGACCGAGAGGTTGAAGAAAGTACTCTGACCGTTCGATGGACATCGTCGCGGTCCTTTGAGCTAGAATCGTGCATATTGACTAAGTTGACAAAGCCCTCGTCCCGTCAACTTAGTAGGCCCTAAGTCAGCCTGCCACTATCTTTGGGTCCCAGCTAACAGGGAGTATTCATTTTTTGTGCGTAATAAGGAGGCACTTCCTTGCTGTGAAGATATAGCTGGTGGGTCCAAGCTGTCGGTAGCGGTAACGTTTTCGCGAAATCTGAGAGGCCCTTCGGTGGGTTCTAGATGTCAGGTGGAGGAATCATTATTTTGTGCGTAATAAGGAGGCATTTCCTTGTGTGTGGCCGTGGACCAGTATCGAGCTGTTGGGGCGTAGTAATTTCAAAAATTTTCCTCGATCACGCAAGACCATGGTGATGGCATAGCAGCGAGAGGGGAAGTGTCCGTCCACGTACCCTCGTAGGACCAAAGCGAGGCGTTATAA
>JAHIAM010004735.1:0-28206 GCA_021605205.1 Aegilops longissima
CGTGAAGACTTTTGTTTTCGTAGTTTCATTTTCTCTTTCTTGAGTCATAAAACACCGTCTTTGTTAAAGAAATTCGAGGAAATACTAAGGAAAAATTTCCATTTGATGCTCAACTCAAAATCCTACACCTACCAATCCCTTGAGTGAAGCTTTTGGAAATCTCATACGATTCAGTCAATTTCTTGATGTGAGGCAGAAGCTCTTACAGTCCTTGAGAAATTCGGCGAGGAGTTAAGGTCGCATGATCTGCGAATTGCCTACCGATGAGAACATGATAGCCACGAGAATTTGATGTTCAAAATTCCGACCGTTCTTTGTCTTTCTTGCTTGCTGTCCAAAATATCTTATCCACCTAACGGTCATATCATTGAAGGGCATTTATGTCTTATCATGTCGGGCTGCTCCCTAGGCTATAAATAGCGCCCCTACAACCACTAGTTGGTTGGCTGCTCGAAGAACTTGACACTTGTCATTTGAGAGCAACCCATCCTCTGAGGACTTTGGTGAAAATCATCAAGTGAGGAAAAACCCAAAGTGAGAAAAACCCAAAACCAAACCAACAAACCCAAAGTGATTGAGCATCCTTGAAGAAATTGATCAGCGTGGATCCGGCGCTTTTACCTTTGAAGACTGTGCTTCTTCGAGACGGTTAGGCGTCAAGGTCTAAACATCAAGAGGAATTGTGGATCGCCGAGTGACCAAGTATGTGAAGGTTTGGAAGTCGCTGAAGACTTACCACGAGTGATTGGGCGAGTCTGCGTGACCTTAGTTCAAGGAGAATATGGTGAGGACTTGGTGTCTGAGCTGCGTGCTCGATGTTGGGTGTCCGGGACTGCGTGTCCTCGAGTTTAAATACTCAACCGCTCCAACCAGACGTACAAGCCGGGACAGCGGTTGGAACTGGTCTACAAATCATTGTCTTCACCAACCTAACTGGTTCTTTTCCTCAACCTTTCATTTCCTCATTCTTTGTGTTGAGTGTTTGTCATATCTGTGTTTGAAGACTTTGGTGAAGACTTTCTCAATTTCCTCAGTTCAATTTCTTGATCTGTTTGTCTTCATCTTGTGTTATCCTGTGATTCGCTACGTACTCTGTGATTGTCTTCATTTCATCATGATGACTATGCTTGTAATCTGTTATGCTTACTTACGAGTACTTATTCGCTGCATGTATTTCTTAGCTAAGGAATTTCCTCACCGACAAATTCCTCGATGAAGAATTTGTAAATCATAAAATCACCTATTCACCCCCCTCTAGTCGATATAGCACTTTCAATTGGTATCGAGCAAGGTACTCCCTTGTTACGTGTGATTTAGTTTAACCACAGGAGTTTTAGTTATATGGGCCGCAGGTATGATCAAGGTCTCGGCAGGGTGTCCTACCTTGATGGGACGGACTACCCCTCTTTGGAAGAACAAAATGCGAATGCATCTTGAAGCAATTGACAACGATCTACGGTATGTTGTGACAAAAGGTGTTTCCTCGGTCACACCCTCTACGAATGATCTTGATGTGAAGAGATTCAAGCAACTCGATTCTCAAGCGAAGAATATCATATGTGGCCATCGAGCAAGGTCAATATGGAAGAGTGAGTGCTTTGGAATCTGCCAAACTCATCAGGACAGGCTGTCCAAAGTAAATGAAGGTGTTTCAACTCAGCGTGACTCTCGAGTTGATGTTCTTGGAATCTCTTCAACGCTTCAAAAGACTCGACAACGAAAATGTTCAACAAACCTTGATCGCCTCATGACATCTCAAATGAGCTTCAAGCCTTTGGGTGCCATGACATCACCGACCATGAGGTGGTGAAGAAATTACTAAGATCGCTTGATTCCTCATTTGACACTCGCGCTGATGATACAAGAAGGCTGACTACAAGTCTCTTGATCCTGCTGATATCCTCGAAGGCTAAATACTCACGAGTTCGACTTGCTGAAAAGAGATCTCTATGGTTACGGCTATGGAAAAACCACGTGCCACGAAGGCCAAGGCTGAATCTGAATCGAGTGAAGACTCGGTAGTAGCCTTGGAGATCTGAAGAATTTGGCGAGGAGCTAACCTTTGCGTGAAGAAATTCCAGAAATTCACAAGGCGTGGTCGTTTTGGAAAATCCTCAAGAAGAAGTGATTCCTCATCTAGTGACTATAAGCGAAGACTTTGCCACAAATGCAAGAAACCTGGTCACTATATCCAAGATTGTCCTCGATGGGAAAAGGAATTAAGAAAGAAGAAACACAAGGATTACAGTTACGATGGCGTGAAGAAGAAGAAGAAATCATCAAATCTTCATCATCAAAATCCTCAAAGCCTTCTTCTCACAAGAAGAGCAGCTCCAAAAAGGCTCGGGCATTCATTGGCAAGGAAATGGACTCGAAGCTGAATCGAGGAAAATGAGGAAGAGGAGAATGCGAAGAATCCGAATCTGGTGTGGCTAGTCGGCTCTTGCTACTGCTTATGTTAGCAAGTCCATCTTCAAACTTGAAAAAGCTGACTCCGCCGACAAACTGATGAGAAAATGATGACTTCGCTCCACCTATTGCTTCATGGCAAAAGGTGCCAAGGTACTCAATTTCACCTCCTCTGAATCTAGTGAAAATGAATCGATGAGGATCTCAAGCCCAGCTACTCTAAACTTGCTAAGATTGCTATAAAACAACAAAGAGCTTTTGAAAGGTTCAAAACATGCTAGATAAGAGTGATGATATGTTAGGTGAAGAAATGGATCGCCTCAAGCCACATTGAAAATCTTGAAAGTTGGTCTAGGCTTGACAGCCTTCAAAGTCATCATAACACTCTCTTATCGATCATGAAAACTTTCTTATGAATTTCTTCAAAAGCAAGATCTTGAGAAGCTAAAGTGAGTTATGAAGATCTTGAAGGGCGCGATTCATTACTTGCTCAACAAATCAGCGCTTCTCAAGAAGAATTTGTTCCTCCATGCTTAAAATGCATTGAATGTGAATCTGCTAATTCTTCACTGAATGTTCAAATGCTTCAACCATTACAAATTCTTCACCTGCCTCTGCTATCACTAATTCCTCACACGAGGACATTGCTAGTATCCTTGACGATGCAGGGCTGAAGGAATTGTACATGACAGGCATGTACAAAAGCCTCAAAGGGCATCAGACTCTTTGTGATGTGCTTAAAAGCAGATCCTCAACGAACCCTAGGAAAGAGGTATTGCCTTTGAGAGAAACTCAATCTTGATGGAGCGTCTTTGGAAGCTTTGGCGGTATCCCAAAACCTCATGGGTTCTGCAAAGGGACCTCGATTGATCCATCTACCTTATCTGACTTTACATGTGAATTTCCTCATTACGATGATGAGTCATTTGACTCAAACTATAAACTGTTCAAAAATCAGAATGGTGAAGTATTTGCTAGATATGTTGGCACTAAGCTGCAGAGCGGTCCCCTATGAAGAAAATCTGGGTTCCCAAGAAATGTCTTGAAAGTCTTGGTGAATGTCCTCATGACACCACACAGTGAAGAAAAGGAACCCCAGATCAAATTCTTCATATGGACCAAATTCTTCATATGGATCCAAGTCCTCATCGGACCAAATTCCTCACGTGGATCAAATTCCTCAAAAGGATCAAAGTCCTCATATGATTATCATCGTGCTAATAACTTCATTTTGAGAGGTAGAGCTAAGGGCTATGAATATGTGCATTATTCTTCAAACCAATATGTTCATAAGTCCTCGAAGAATTTCTACCTTATTCATATGCTTACCTAACCCCTCTTATGTGAAGCGAAATGGTTTGGCCTCTATGCCACCATTCTCATATGGTGCTCATGAATGATGAACTCTTTGCCACCCCTTGAGATGTGGGTGGTGAAGAAAAAGAACTAATCTCTTCTGCAGGGTCAGGTCTCGGGCGTGCCTAAGCGTCTGAAGAATTTCTTGAGGGCACGACAAAATGCACGAAAGGGCGCATGCTAATCATGATGAAATGAACTTTCATTTCACCGTCCTCATCTTGCTTATCTGAATCTTGGTGATGAAATTCATCGATGAACTTGATATCATATTCTTCTTGATGAAGTATATGAGATCGTAAGTTATACTAATTCATCTGCGGGATGATCAACCCAAAACCTGAGTGGGTTCTCGATAGTGGATGTACAAATCACATATTGGTGACAAGAATCTATTGATGGATGCTCCTTATCACCGTCACATCTGAAGCATATCATCTTTCTTGACAAAGGCAAAAGTCAGGTATTGGGACTTGGTAAGGTTGCTATCTCTAAGGACATGCACATGGACAAAGTCATGCTTGTTGAGTCTTTAGGATATAACCTCATGTCGAGTCTCAATGCTTTGTGATCTTGATATGGTAGTTATCTTTGGCAAATATCGTTGTGTTGTGATTATGGAAGCTGACAATTCCAAAGTCTTGAAGGCTTTAGGAGAGGAGACTTGTATATTGTTGATTTTCCACAGGACCACAACCAGCCGTGTGTCTACTTGCAAAAGCTTGAAGGCTGGCTATGGCATCGACGACTTAGTCCATGGGCATGAGGAATTTACTGCTTGCGAAGAAGAAGCATGTCATTGGCATTGAGAATGTCAAATTCCTCAAGGATCACTTATCGGTGCACTGTGAAGCGGAAAAATGACCAAGGCCAAGCATCCGGCGAAGACTATCATGACCACTACTCGTCCTTGAATTGCTTCACATGGACCTCTTTGGTCCCAATCATTACTCAGTATCGTTAATGAAGCATCACTATATGGCTTTGTTATTGTTGATGATTACTCTCGTTACACTTGGGTACACATTGTTACTTACAAAAATCAAGTGGGAAATCTTCAAGCGATTTTCCTCGAGGCTTCAACCAACTTTGGTGTGAAGATCAAGCACATCGGGAGTGACAATGGAACTGAGTTCAAAATTCGGTCTTGATGATTATCTTGATGAACTTGGTATTACTCATGAGTTATCTGCTCCCTATACTCCTCGGCAAAATGGCGTCGTGGGCGCAAGAACAGAACTCTTGTTGAGATGGCTCGCACTATGCTTGATGAATACAAAGCGCCTAGTCGTTTACGGATTGAAGCAATTGACACTGCGTGCCACATCATCAACAGTATATCTTCACAAATTCTTCAAAAGACTGCCTATGAACTCCTCACGACAAGAAACCCAATGTAAGTTATTTCAAAGTCTTGATTGCTAAATGCTGGATTAGAGATCCTCACCACACCTCTAAATTTGCAAAGCACATGAAGGTTTATGCTTGGTTACGGAAAGGACTAGCACACCTCTGAGTCTTCAACATCGCACTTCACAAGATTGTTGACCTTTGTAGATGTGCGTTTCGATGAAACTAATGGCTGCAAAGAGCACCTACCTTACATGTTTGACGAACCAGCTTTGAGGATTCTATCGAGTTCAAGGAAGCGAGGATGTCATTCCCTCTTGAAGAAACTCTTTGAAGAATTCATTTCTGTCTGTGAAGAGCGTCGAGTGATGCACTGAAGATAATCTTTGAAGAAAATGGTCTTTGAGGAAAATGATCAAATTCCTCGAAGACAACCAGCTCATCCTCGCGTTGCAAAAGAAGTGCAAGTTGACAAGATCATCGATGACATTGAGCGCGAGGTCCTCTCACTCGCTCAAAAGCTTCACATTTATCTAACTTTTGTGGGCACTATGCTTTTGTCTCTATCACAGAGCCCACTAAGGTAGATGAAGCATTTCTAGAGCGGAGTGGATTCAGGCCATGCAAGAAGAATTACATCGATTCGAGCTCAACAACGTCTGGAAGCTGGTCAAGCGTCCGGATCCTGCATAAGCATAATATCATTGGCACAAAGTGGATCTACGCAACAAGCAAGATGAAAATGGTCTTGTGGTGAGGAATAAAGAGCACGACTAGTAGCTCAAGGCTACCGGAGTTGAAGGAATTGATTTCGATGAAACTTTTGCACTGTTGCTAGACTTGAGTCTATTAGCATATTACGCCTATGCTAACCATCACAATATCACTTTATATCAAATGGATGTGAAAAGTGCATTCCTCAATGGTAAGCTTGAGGAAGAAGTATATGTTGCTCAACCCCAGGTTTTGAAGATCCAAAGAATCGACAAAGTCTTGAGACTAAATAAGGCCCTCTATGGCCTCAAGCAAGCCCCTCGGGCGTGGTATGATACATTGAAGGAATTCTTCGTGAAGAATGGCTTCACACCAGTTCACTCGACCCTACTCTCTTTACTAAATCTTATGATGGTGAACTGTTTGTGTGCCAAATATATGTTGATGATATTATCTTTGGCTGTCTTGACCAGCGTTATAGTGATGAATTTGCCTATATGATGAGTGAAGAATATCAAATGTCTATGATGGGAGAGTTGAAATTCTTCTTAGGTCTTCAAATTAATCAACAACACAATGGCATATTCATATCTCAAGAAATACCTCAAAGATGTCTGAAGAAATTAGGCATGCAAGATTGCAAAGGTGTCAAAATTCCTATGCCCACAAATGGCCATCTATGCCTTGATGAAAATGGTATTGACTTGATCACAAGGTATACCGCTCCATGATTGGTTCTTTATTGTACTTATGTGCATCTAGGCGGATATAATGCTTAGTGTTTGCATGTGTGCCCGATTTCAAGCTACACGAAGGAATCACACCATAAGGCTGTGAAGCATATTCTTGATATCTAGCTCACACACCAACACTAGGATTATGGTACCCCAAGGGCTCTACTTTTGATCTCATTGGATATTCGACTCGACTATCTTTGGTGATCGTGTGGACATAAGTCAACATCTGGTACTTGTCATTTCCTCGGACGATCTTTGGTGCATTGGTCCTCGAAGAAAGCGAACTGCGTATCTTTGTCCCCTGCGGAAGCTGAATACATTGCTGCTGGCTCGTGTTGTGCTCAATTACTATGGATGAAGCAAACCCTCAAGGACTACGGCATCAACGTGAAGAATGTGCCTCTCTCTTGTGACAATGAGAGTGCCATCAAGATTGCTCACAACCAGTTCAGCACTCGAAGACAAAGCACATTCAAATTCGTCATCATTTTCTTCGTGATCATGTGTTGAAGGCGACATCTCCATCGAGCATGTGAAGGCGAAGAACAGCTAGCTGATATCTTCACTAAGCCCTTGGATGAGAAGAGATTTAGCAAGTTGCGGTGTGAGCTAAATATCTTAGAATCTTGAGCGTTCTTTGAAAAGGACACACATCCTAACACTTATGCAAAATTGATGACTTAGATGTGCAACACATGAAGAAGCGTTTTCTTCAATCAATGAAGAATAACACTCTAAATGTGAAGAAATTAATGAAGAATTTGATTCTCGAACCCTCGACAATTATGCAGCGGTGTCTGAAATCATCATTCTTATCTGATGGGTCACGCCACCACCAAAGTTGAAAATCTTCAATTTGAGTTTTCCTCAGTTTTGAAATTCTTGAGTTTTGAAATTCTTGATTTTTGAAATTCTTCAGTTTTCAAATTCTTCAACTTTGCAAAATCTTCCTGTTTACGTCGTCTTTCTTCATTGGCTATATATATATATATGGATTTATGTCCTCTCAGCATTCACTTATGGCTATTTCTTCAAGTCGCTTTTTACGCTAAGTGAATGTGATCGGACCCTTCCCTCTATGCTATACTCAACCCAATCCATTCACAAATTCTTCATGTCGTTCTACTTTGAAACTTCGTTCAAATTCTTCTTTGTGTCCTTAACAGCTGAAGAAATTACAGCGGAACTTTAAAACAAATCTTATTCAAACCTTCGCTTTTACCGCTCAAACCGTTCCGCATCCCGATGCATTATTATATTCACCCACGATCGCTACGATCTCCACTACCGATGCGTGGGTGACACATGTCGTGAGGGAAGCGGTCGAGAGCACGTTAGTCCTAAATCTTGGACGATCCGTTTTCACCGTGGCTATAAATACCCTCTCTCCTTCCTCACTCTTTTACTCCGCTCGACCTCTCTCGCTCGAGCTCCTCAAAACCCTAAGCGCTGCTTCTCTATCGTCGCGGTGAGGAAAAGCTTCCTTGCCTTGACCTCTTCGCCCGGCGTACTCGCGCCGACCGTGGAATATCTTCACTCCGCCGTCGCCGTAGCTGATTTCCTCTGCCAAGTTAGGCGGAGAAGATCTGAGCAGACGAACTTCTAAACTGATCATCTCAGTTAGTCGTGTTCTTCACTTGAGTAAATTAAAAGTTACTTTTACTACTCGATTTGATTCTCAAATTTTCTTCAAATTCTTCAAAGGTGTTTATTCTCCAAATCTTCATACATATGAACACCTCAAATCTCTTGACTCATTTCTCTAAGCAATGATTTTCTTGAGATTCCTCAATTGTGTGGATCTTGATCTATACAACTCTGGAACCTAAGACAAAAGCAGCTTATTGAAATTCTTCAAAGCTCATCTGGTCAAAATCCTCAAACTTGTTCTTTTTGAAAAACCCTACGAGCATATGACCTCTTCAAATTCCTCGCACCTATACTCATTCACGGTACAAATGTCTGCTCTTTGAATCCTAGGTTCTCATCAACTTAACTCATTTGCAGCGTTCCTCGAAGAAAAACTGCACACTTCTTGAGAGAACTCAATTGTTCAATTTCCTCAAGCTGAAGAAAATGGCAGATGGTAAGAAGCCTTGAAGGAGGAAAGAAACCTGAGGTCATGACAGCATTGAAATCCACGAGGAAATATATGCTTGACTCTTGTACACGGATGAGAAGCAAAAATCAGCGCAAAGTGCGTATCTGAGAAGATTGAATGGAGATGGGCACGGGAATGGAAGGAATACCGATATGTAACACCTAAGTACATGAAGAAATTCGCGTTAAATCCTCCATGCCCAGAGCTCCTTTGGCACCAGGCCAAATAGCTGATCCCACTAGCGTCAAGCGGTGAGGACTTTCTGATGAGTGGGCTAAGCGCCAAGCAAAGTTGGCTAAGCAAGCAAAGGAAGCGGTGAAGAAATTCAATGAGGATTACGCGCTGCTGCTGCCACTGAGGTCTCGGTCAAGAGAGAAATCAATGCAAAGAAAGTCGCTAATAAGCCAAGTGCTTCATCATCTGCGCCCTCACGGCCAAGTTCATCGGCAGCTCCCTCGGGCAAATTCCTCGAAGCAAATTCCTCACACGCTCTTGTTCCATCAAAGTCCTCAAGCTGCTCGTCCAAACCTTGAGTTCCTGTGCACCTAGCTACATGTCAAAGGACTGCTGGTTTCTCAATTGCCTCGAGCATCTCTGCAAGTTCCTCGGCTGCCCTCAATTCTTCATCGCGCGACTCTGCTGAAGACAAAAGCAACAGTGGGCGTGGTCCTCGGCCTAGCCAAGGAAGAAACAGCTTGTAGTCCACGTGCCATCGATGATGAGGCATCGATGAAGAACTTGAAGAAATCATCGAGACCGCCAAGTTAGGGCCGCTAGAGCCAAAGGTACATCTGTACCCACGCTCTTTGGATCGAAGAAAGTCCTCGACTTCATTGACCTCGGCACAATGATCCCAATACCCCTCTGCTGATCTTCCTTTGACACCTGGTCAAAGTCATGCGTTGACTCACTTCATCGCTGAAGAAAATGGAAGTTTGAGAAGCGAGGGAAATCAAGAAGGCTCAATACGAGGAAGGAGAGGTTCTGAAGAAAAATGTTGTCAAGATGACACGAGGAACTCCTTCAAATCAAATGACATTGAACCTCGGCAAGAACTTGACACATACTATGCTGATTGGCAAGTAGTCAAGACCAGATTAAATCGATCGTGAAGAAAATCTGAAGTGTTCTTTTGTGCAGCGTGAAAATCCTCGAGCTGAAGCATCAGTTCAACCCTCTTGAAGAAAATGCTGATTCGAGGGCTGATGAAGAAATTCCAGCCATTGAAGCGCGGGGCACCCACTAGTGGTGCGCTGAAGAAAGTACTCAAGGCAGAGGCTGCATCGGTTGCTCTGAAGAAACTGCACCAAATTCCTCGGCTCCTCCTGCGCCAACTCCAACTCCAATTCTTCCATCTGCCCGATGTGAAGAAAACCAAAACTCTTGAGCGAGCTGCTGTGAAGAAAAGGAAAGCATCATTTGCATCAGATTCTTGATTGCGAAGAAAATGAAGCCAATGACCAGCTCTGTTGAGAACCGATTGATGCTATTCAATTTCCTCCATACCATCAAAGGAAGTAGTTCCTTTTGGAGAAGAATATGAGGTGCCAAGCTGGATCGATGAAGAACATCAATCTCACCTTCGTCGAGCAACTTGATGAAGAAATTGAAGTGGAAGCAATCCCTTCAGCCCAGTCATTCCCTCATCGGACCATGAAATTCCTCAAGCTGATGCTTGAGGAAATTGAAAATGAAGATGTGGATATTGGATGTACCACTCCGGTGATCAATGATGACTTTTGGGAAAGTCAGCATCCCAATACTCCTCTCTTCACCCTTCAACAAGTTCCTCACTCCCTGCCGCAATTTGTCCAAATAGACCTTGAAGAAAATCAACCCACGAGTTACGTGCATGAAGAAATTCCAGCCACTAGTCTTTGATGAAGCTACTGCTGCTGAAAATCCTCGGGCGCACAAGTTGAGGACCAAGAAATTCCTCAAGTGAAGAACCTGAACTTACGATTCACGAGGTGGTGATGCAACTCCATGACACCCCTCTTGCCAAAGCGAAGAATCCGTTCTCAACCAAGCAAAGTTCAAGGCTGAAGATTTCTTTGCGAGCATGTGTTCTTCACTTGAATATAATCCTTATGATTCTGCTCGAATTAGGAATAAGTAACCACGGACTGCCAGTCAAGCCAACTTCAACAGAAATTCTTCAAGAGCGTTAGTCCTCAGTTTCGATCCTTTTGGTCATTCAATTACAAAGGGGGAGAAATTTGAGTTAGTCTTCAAGCGGGTCTCGTTTTTTCTATATACAATATTTTATTAAGTTACAACTCTCGTTCTTACGAAACCTTTTATTGGATCGAGTTGTAATCTTAAACCCGATAGTGCTTTGATACTTTTGATGCATTATCTTTGTTGCTCTATGCTACGATTACGATAGTGTTGATATGCTCGATATTTGTTATGCTACGATCCTCATGAGCTCGTTGAAAATCTTCAAACCGATTTGGGATCGATACTCATGAAAAGTTTCAAATTCCTCATCGCATTGGGCTCGATACTCTTTATGCATTATTTTGCATGCTCTGCATATCATCAAGCACCATATTTCATCATGCATTTCAAATTCCTCATATTATATGTCAAATCGTGTATGAATTACAAGATATAGGGGAGATCTCCATGATTCAATTCTTCAAATGTGCATTGCCTCAAAAGCAAATTCCTCACTATGCACATCTTGAGGGGAGTTCTTCTATATCTTGCAATCAAAATCCTCATTATCGGTGTTTACACTTCATATCTTTATCCCGTTGAAAACTTAACCTATGTTGTCATCAATCACCAAAGGGGAGATTGTAAGTGCATCTAGTGCCCTTAGTGATTTTGGTGTATTGAAGACTTATAGGTTAAATAACTGATCTTCGTTGTAAGTGTACACAGGTCTATAAGTCCATGAGGAGTTTGATATTCTGATGAAAAGTCGACCCTAAAATGAAGTTCTTCAACTGAAGACTTTGATATTACGAAGACTTTACGAAGACTTTGAAAGTGAAGAAATTGGTGTGATCACGAAGACTTGGTAGTCGCTTGAGGAACATGAGCGTGAAGACTTTTGTTTTCGTAGTTTCTTTTCTCTTTCTTGAGTCATAGGAAACACCGTCTTTGTTAAAGAATTGAGGAAATACTAAGGAAAAATTTCCATTTGATGCTCAACTCAAAATCCTACACCTACCAATCCCTTGAGTGAAGCTTTTGGAAATCTCATACGATTCGGTCAATTTCTTGATGTGCAGAGGAAGCTCTTACAGTCCTTTGAGAATTTATTCGGCCCGAGGAGTTAAAGGTCGCCGGTCTGAATTGCCTACGATGAGAACATGATATATACGAGGAATTTGATGTTCAAAATTCCGACCGTTCTTTGTCTTCTTGGCATGACTGTCAAAATATCTTATCCACCTAACGGTCATATCATTGAAGGGCATTTATGTCTTATCATGTCGGGCTGCTCCCTAGGCTATAAATAGCACGCCCCTACAACCACTAGTTGGTTGGCTGCTCGAGAAGAACTTGACACTTGTCATTTGAGAGCAACCCATCCTCTGAGGACTTTGGTGAAAATCATCAAGTGAGGAAAAACCCAAAGTGAGGAAAAACCCAAAACCAAACCCCAACAAACCCAAAGTGATTGAGCATCCTTGAAGAAATTGATCCAGCGTGGATCCGGCGCTTTTACCTTTGAAGACTGTGCTTCTTCCAGACGGTTAGGCGTCAAGGTCTAGAAACATCAAGAGGAATTGTGGATCGCCGAGTGACCAAGTATGTGAAGGTTTGGAAATCGCTGAAGACTTACCACAGTGATTGGGCCGAGTCTGCGTGACCTTAGTTCAAGGAGAATCTGGTGAGGACTTGGTGTCTGAGCTGCGTGCTTTCGATGTTGGGTGTCGGGACTGCATGTCCTCGAGTTTAAATACTCGGCCGCTCAACGGACATACAAGCCCTGAGACAGCAGTTGGAACTGGTCTACCAAATCATTGTCTTCACCAACCTAACTGGTTCTTTTCCTCAACCTTTCATTTCCTCATCTTTGTGTTGAGTGTTTGTCATATCTGTGTTTGAAGACTTTGGTGAAGACTTTCTCAATTTCCTCAGTTCAATTTCTTGATCTGTTTGTCTTCATATTGTGTTATCCTGTGATTACGCTTTACGTACTCTGTGATTGTCTTCATTTCATCATGATGACTATGCTTAATCTGTTATGCTTACTTACGAGTACTCATTCCGCTGCATGTATTTCTTAGCTAAGGAATTTCCTCACCGGCAAATTCCTCGATGAAGAATTTGTAAATTCATAAAAATCGCCTATTCACCCCCCCTCTAGTCGATATAACGCACTTTCAATATTGCATGAATTTATCCCTCTACATCATGTCATCTTGCTTAAGCCGTTACTCTGTTTTCATGAACTTAATACTCTAGATGCATGCTGGATAGCGGTCGATGAGTGGAGTAATAGTAGTAGATGCAGGCAGGAATCGGTCTACTTGTCTCGGACGTGATGCCTATATATCATACCTAGATATTCTCATAACTATGCTCAATTCTGTCAATTGCTCAACAATAATCCGTTCACCCATCGTAAAATACTTATGCTCTTGAGAGAAGCCACTAGTGAAACCTATGGCCCCCGGGTCTATCTTCATCATATTAATCTTCCAACACTTAGTTATTTCCTTTGCTTTTTATTTTGCTTTTATTTTACTTTGCATCTTTATCACAAAAATACCAAAACTATTATCCTATCATATCTATCGGATCTCAATCTCACTCTAAGTAAGTGACCGTGAAGGATTGACAACCTCTTATCGCGTTGGTTGCGAGGATTTATTTGTATTGCGTGAATCACGAGGGACTGCGGCGTAGCCTCCTCTTTGGATTGATACCTTGGTTCTCAAAAGCGGAGGAAATACTTACGCTACTGTGCTGCATCACCCTTTCCTCTTCAAGGGAAAACCAACGCAGTGCTCAAGAGGTAGCACGTCATTTGGGCCGTCCAATATGATTCCAGCCCGTTTTAACTTCCGGCCCATGTATAGCCCATGAAGTCTTTCGGCCCATATGAGGCCCTTTCTAACTCTTGACCAATTAACGACCCGTGGTGAAACTGGCCCGTAATGAACAGTGTATCACTTTATACCCATTAACGGCCCATTATTCCATTGGGCCGTTTCCAGCCCATGTTATCTTTCGGCCTTCTCAGGGCCCATTTATTCTTGGGCTCATTCCAGCATTCCTTTACTTAAGGCCCGTTACTGTCATTTTTTGCTTGTGGGCCAAATTCAGCCGTGGTTCTGATCGGCCCGTTTGTGGCCCGATGTCTGTTGGGTCATTTTCATAGCGTCATCAAATCGGCGGTTAACGACGGCTGTTATGGTCGACCCATGAGCAGACGATTCCAACTCTAGCCCGTTCTGGCCATAATGCGATCATTATTGGCCCATGTTTGTGTCGATCATCTGACCCGTGGGCGGCCCATTGATGATATGGCCCGTAGAAGGCCCATTGTCTCTGACCCGTAGAAGGCCATTGTTTCTATGCCCGTAGAAGGCCCATTGTTTCTCTGACGTTGAAACCCATGGTAACTTCGATAAATATAGCCCATGTTATTGTGGCCTCGTTTTAAAAAATAGGTTATTGCGGCCACTAGCAAACGCGGAAAAAAAATGCGACTACAAGCAAACAAATAAACAAAACAACAAGGAAATAAATAAGCAAGCAACTTACGCTAGGCTATCACAGCTATTACACATATTACATCCCTTTGGGCATCAAAGTTAGCCCCGATTGCAAATATAGAGAACCAACAAGGAAATAAATAAGCAAGCAACTTCGCTAGGCTATCACGGCTATACACATATTACATCCACTAGGCATCAAAGTTAGCCACCGGTGCAAATATAGGGAACAAAGCAACATATCATATACCTTTGGTTGTCAAAGTTGGCGGCCATCGGTGTTACAGGAGCAGGGGTCCCCAAACTTGCACACTGCTGACCAGTGGCGTGGCCAAGCCAACAGGTCGAGCGACCCATCTTCATCGACAAGGCATCCAAGACCCTCACGAGGGCCAAGCCTCGTGAGGGCACTGTTACATAAGACCTCCTTAGGAGTGGCCTGGTCGAGCAGGCTCGCAGTGGAGATATCAAGGTGGGGCAAACCTCCACGAGGCTCTCGTGATGTGAGCCATGATTGATCGGTGCGGTGAGGCGCCGGCGTGCATGGCGTCCTTGTTTCCTCTTTGGTGCTAAGGAGGCAAGCCTTGAGGCGAGAGTGCCGAGGCACCAGGCAAAGGTTGCTATATTGGTGCTGCTCAATATTTGAGACCAAGACGGAAGGGAATGATGAAGGAAATATGCCCTAGAGGCAATAATAAAGTTATTATTTATTTCCTTATATCATGATAAATGTTTATTATTCATGCTAGAATTGTATTAACGGAAACATAATACATGTGTGAATACATAGACAAGCAGATAGTCACTAGTATGCCTCTACTAGACTAGCTCATTAATCGAAGATGGTTATGTTTCCTAACCATAGACATGTGTTGTCATTTGATTAATGGGATCACATCATTAGGAGAATGATGTGATTGACATGACCCATTTCATTAGCTTAGCACTTGATCGTTTAGTATGTTGCTTATGCTATCTTCATGACTTATACAAAGTTCCTGCAACTATGAGATTATGCAACTCCGTTTACGGAGGAACACTTTGTGTGCTACCAAGCGTCTGGCGTAATGCTGGGTGATTATAAAGGTACTCTACAAGTGTCTCCGAAAGTATATGTTGAGTTGGCATGAATCAAGATTAGGATTTGTCACTCCGATTGTCGGAGAGGTATCTCTAGGCCTTCTCGGTAATACACATCACATAAGCCTTGCAAGCATTGCAACTAATGAGTTAGTTGTGAGATGATGTATTACGGAGCGAGTAAAAGACTTTCGATAGCGAGATTAAACTAGGTATTGGATACCGGCGATCGAATCTCGGGTAAGTAACATACCGATGACAAAGGGAACAACGTATGTTGTTATGCGGTTTGACCGATAAAGATCTTCGTAGAATATGTAGGAACCAATATGGGCATCCAGGTTCCGCTATTGGTTATTGACGAGAATGGTTCTAGGTCATGTCTACATAGTTCTCGAACCGTAGGGTCCATGCGCAAGGTTTCAATAGCGGTTATATTATGAGTTTATGTATTTTGATGTACGAAGGAGTTGAGTCCGGATGTGATCACGGACATGGCGAGGAGTCTCGAAATGGTCGAGACATAAAGATTGATATATTGGATGGTTATATTCGGACACGGAAAGGTTCGGAAGTTTCGGAGAAAACCGGAGTCTTGGGAGGGTTCGGAACCCCGGGAAGTTATGGGCCTTATTGGGCCAAGAGGGAGAGAGGGCTGCACCGGAGGTGCGCCCCCCCCATGGGAGTCGAATTGGACTAGGAGGCGCGGCCCCCCTCTCCTCTCCTCTCTTTCCTTCCCCTTCCCTCTTCCTAGTAGGACTAGGAAGGGAGTCCTACTCCTACTAGGAGGAGGACTCCCCCTCCTAGTCGCCCAAGGGCTGGCCGGCCCTCCCCTTGCTCCTTTATATCACGGGGCGGGGGGCACCCTAGAACACACAAGTTGATCTTCGTGATCGTTCCTTAGCCGTGTCGGTGCCCCCTCCACCATATTCCACCTCGGTCATATTGTAGCGGTGCTTGGCGAAGCCTGCGTGAGTAGAACATCAAGATCGTCCTGCGCCGTCGTCTTGTGGAACTCCTCCCGGCGCTTTCTGGATCGGGCCGGGGATCGTCATCGAGCTGAGCGTGTGCTAAGAACTCGGAGGTGCGAATGCGGTGCTTGGATCGGTCGGATCGTGAAGGCGTCGACTACATCAACAGCGTTGATATAGCGCTTCGCTTTCGGTCTCACAGTGCGTGGGCGGATACTCTCCCTCTCGTTGCTATGCCATCACCATGGTCTTGCGTGTTCGTAGGAAATTTTTGAAATTACTCGTTACCCATGATGGCATCGAGCCTGGTTTTATCGTTGATGTCATATGCGAGTAGAACACAAGTGAGTTGTGGGCGATACAAGTCATACTACCTACCAGCATGTCATACTTTGGTTCAGCGGTATTGTGAGATGAAGCGGCCGGACCGACATTACAGCGTGCGCTTCGCGAGACTGGTTTCACCGCTGTGAGCACTAGTTGCTTAAAGGTGGTGGCGGGTGTCTGTCTCTCTCACTTTAGTTGAACCGAGTGTGGCTCGCCCGGTCCTTGAGAAGGTTAAAACAGCACCAACTTGACAAACTATCGTTGTGGTTTTGATGCGTAGGTAAACGGTTCTTGCTCAGCCCGTAGCAGCCACGTAAAACTTGCAACAACAAAGTAGAGGGCGTCTAACTTGTTTTTGCAGGGCATGTTGTGATGTGATATGGTCAAGGCGTGATGCTATATTTTATTGTATGAGATGATCATGTTTTGTAACGAGTTATCGGCAGCTGGCGAGAGCCATATGGTTGTCGCTTTATTGTATGAAATGCAAGCGCCATGTAATTGCTTTACTTTATCACTAAGCGGTAGCGATAGTCGTAGAAGCAATAGTTGGCGAGGCGACAACGATGCTACGATGGAGATCAAGGTGTCGGCGCGGTGGCGATGGTGATCATGGCGGTGCTTGGAGATGGAATCACAAGCACAAGATGATGATGGCCATATCATATCACTTATATTGATTGCATGTGATGTTTATCCTTTATGCATCTTATCTTGCTTTGATTGGCGGTAGCATTATAAGATGATCTCTCACTAAAATTATCAAGTAGTGTTCTCCTGAGTATGCACCGTTGCCAAAGTTAAATGTCGTGCGAGACACCGCGTGATGATCGGGTGTGATAAGCTCTCGTCCATCTACAGCGGGTGTAAGCCAGTTTTGCACCGCAGAATACTCAGGTTATACTTGCGAGCCTAGCATATGCAGATATGGCCTCGGAACACGGAGACCGAAAGGTCGGCGTGAATCATATAGTAGATATGATCAACATAAGATGTTCACCATTGAAAACTACTCCATCTCACGTGATGATCGGTTATGGTTTAGTTGATTTGGATCACGTGATCACTTAGATGACTAGAGATGTCATCTAAGTGGGAGTTCTTAAGTAATATGATTAATTGAACTTAAATTTATCATGAACTTAGTACTGATAGTATTTTGCTTGTCTATGTTTCTTTGTAGATAGATGGCTCGTCTTTGTTGTTCCGTTGAATTTTAATCGTTCCTTGAGAAAGCAAAGTTGAAAGATGATGGTAGCAATTACGGACTGGGTCCGTAAACTGAGGATTATCCTCATTGCTGCCGAGAAGAGTTCGTCTGGATGCACGCTAGGTGCGAGACTCTTCTTGATCTGGCGGCGGCGTTAGAGCGTCTGGCGAGCAAAGCTGATGACTACTCTATAGTTCGATGTGCCATGCTACGGCTTAGAACCGGGTCTTCAACGGCGTTTTGAGCGTCATGGAGCATATGAGATGTTCGAGGAGTTGAAGTTGATATTTCAACAGAATGCGGATTGAGAGATATGAAGTCTCAATAAGTTCTATAGCTGCAAGATGGAGAGAATAGTTACGTCGGTGAGCACATACTCAAAATGTGCAGGTATTACAATCACTTGAATCAAGCTGGGAGTTAATCTTCCGGATGATTGTGTCATTGATGAAATTCTTCAATCACTGCCACCAAGCTACAAAGGCTTCGTGATGAACTATAATATGCAAGGGTTAGTAAAGACTATGCAGAGCTCTTACAATGCTAAAGGCTGCGGAGGTAGAAATCAGAAGGAGCATCAAGTGTTGATGGTCAATAAGACCACTAGTTTCAAGAAGAAAGGCAAAGGGAAGAAGAAGGGAACTTCAAGAAGAACAGCAAACAAGTTGCTGATCGGAGAAAAACCCAAGTCTGGACCTAAACCTGAAGCCGAGTGCTTCTCTGCAAGCAGACTAGTCCTTTGGAGCGGAACTGCCCCAAGTATTTGGCGGATAAGAAGGATGGCAAGGTGAACAAAGGTATATGTGATATACATGTTATTGATGTGTACCTTACTAGAGCTCATGATAGTACACAGGTATTTGATCTGGTTACATTGCTAATATTTGCAACTCGAAGCAGGGACTACGGATTAGCGAACAACGGCAAAGGGCGAGGTGACGATCTTGGCGTGGGAAATGGTTCCAAAGTCGATGTGATCGCGATCGACGCTACCTCTACATCTACCTTGGGATTAGTTTTAGACCTGAATAATTGTTATTTGGTGCAGCGTTGAGCATGAACATTATATCTGGATCTTGTTTGATGCGAGGCGGTTATTCATTAAATCGAGAGAATAATGGTTGTTCTATTTATATGAATAATATCTTTTATGGTCATGCACCCTTGAAGAGTGGTCTATTTTAATGAATCTCGATAGTAGTGATACACATATTCATAATGTTGAAACCAAAAGATGCAGAGTTGATAATGATAGTGCAACTTATTTGTGCCTTGCCGTTTAGGTCATATCGGTATAAAGCGCATGAAGAAACTCCATCTTGATGGACTTTTGGAGTCACTTGATTATGAATCACTTGGCACTTGCGAACCGTGCCTCATGGGCAAGATGACTAAAACCCGTTCTCGGTACTATGGAGAGCAACAGATTTGTTGGAAATCATACATACAGATGTATGTGGTCCGATGAATGTTGAAGCTCGTGGCGGATATCGTTATTTTCTCACCTTCACGGATGATTTAAGCGAGATATGGGTATATCTACTTAATGAAACATAAGTCTGAAACATTTGAAAAGTTCAAAGAATTTGAGTGAAGTTGAAAATCATCGTAATAAGAAAATAAAGTTTCTCGATCTGATCGTGGGCGAATATTTGAGTTCTGAGTTTGGTCTACATTTGAAACAATGCGGAATAGTTTAGCAACTCCATACCGGAACACCACAGCGCAATGGTGTGTCGAGCGTCGTGTCGCACTTTACTGGATATGGTGCGATCTATGATGTCTCTTACAGATTTACGCTATCATTTTGGGGTTATGCTCTTGAGGCGGCGCATTCACGTTAAATAGGACACCGTCAAAATCCGTTGAGGCGGCGCCTTATGAACTATGGTTTAGCAAGAAACCAAAGTTGTCGTTTCGAAAGTTTGGGGTTGCGATGCTTATGTGAAGAAACTTCAACTGATAAGCTTGAACCCAAATCGGAAAAATGTGTCTTCATAGGATACCCAAAGGAGACAATTGGGTACACCTTCTATCACAGATCCGAAGGCAAGACATTCGTTGCTAAAATGGATCCTTTCTAGAAGGAGTTTCTCTCGAAAGAAGTGAGTGGGAGGAAAGTGGAACTTGATGAGGTAATAGTACCAGCTCCCTTATTGGAAAGTAGTTAATCACGAAATCAGTTTACGTAACACCTACACCAGTTAGTGAGGAAGATAATGATGAAGATCATGAAACTTCAGATCAAGTTGTCCTTGAACCGTAGATCAACGAGAATAAAATCCGCACGAGTGATGCGGTAATCCTATTACGGAAGTCATGCTACTAGATCATGGTGAACCTCGAACTATGAAGAAGCGATGGTGAGCCCAGATTCCATAAAATGGCTTGAAGCCATGAAATCTGAGATGGGATCCATGTATGAGAACAAAGTATGGACTTTGGTAGACTTGCCGATGATCGGCAAGCTATTGAGAATAAATGGATCTTTAAGAAGAAGGGCGGCTGATGGTAATGTAGCTGTCTACAAAGCTCGACTTGTTGCAAAGGTTTTCGACAAGTTCAAGGGGTTGACTACGATGAGACTTTCTCACCCGTGGCGATGCTTAAGTCCGTCCGAATCATGTTAGCAATTGCGCATTTTATGATTATGAAATTTGGCAAATGGATGTAAAACTGCATTCTTGAATGGATTTCTAGAAGAAGAGTTGTATATGATGCAACGAGAAGGTTTTGTTGATCAAAGGGTGCTAACAAAGTGTGCAAGCTCAACGATCAATTTATGGTGCAGTGCAAGCCTCTCGGAGTTGGAATAAGCGCTTTGATAGTGTGATCAAAGCATATGGTTTTATCTGAGACTTTTGGAGAAGCTTTGTATTTACAAGAAAGTGAGTGGGAGCTCTGTAGCATTTACGATATTATATGTGGGCGACATATTGTTGATTGGAAATGATATAGAATTTCTGGATAGCATAAAGGATACTTGAATAAAAGTTTTTCAATGAAAGACCTCGGTGAAGCTGCTTACATATTGGGCATCAAGATCTATAGAGATAGATCAAGGCGCTTAATAGGACTTTCACAAAGCACATACCTTGATAAAGTTTTGAAGAAGTTCAAAATGGATCGAGGCAAAGAAAGGTTTTTACTGTAGTACAAGGTGTAAGATTGAGTCGGACTCAATGCCCGACCACAGCGAGAAGATAGAGAAAATGAAAAATGTTCCTATGCTTCAGCCATAGGCTCTATCATGTATGCAATCTGTGTACGGGACTGCGTATGCTTAGCTGTAAGCTTGGCGGGAAGGTACCAAAGTAATCGAGTGGATCCTTTGGACAGCGGTCAAGAACATCTGAAATACGAAAAGGACTAAGGATATGTTTCTCGTATATGGAGGTGACAAAGAGCTAGTCGTAAATGGTTACGTCGATGCAAGCTTTGACACTGATCCGGACGATTCTAAATCGCAAACCGGATCGTATTTTTATTAAGCGGTGGAGCTGTCGGTTGGTGCAGTTCTAAACAAAGCGTCGTGGCGGGATCTACATGTGAAGCGGAGTACATAGCTGCTTGGAAGCAGCAAATGAAGAATGCGGATGAAAGAGTTCATTTCCGATCTAGGTGTCATACCTAGTGCATCGGGACCAATGAAGATCTTCTGTGACAATCTTGGTGCAATTGCCTTGGCAAAGGAATCCAGATTTCACAAGAGGACCAAGCATATCAAAAGGCGCTTCAATTCCATTGGGACCAAGTCCAAGTGGGAGACATAGAGATTTGCAAAATACATACGGATCTGAATGTTGCAGACCGTTGACTAAGCCTCTTCCACGAGCAAAACATGATCAGCACCAAGACTCCATGGGTGTTAGAATCATTCTTGTGTAATCTAGATTATTGACTCTAGTGCAAGTGGGAGGCTGAAGGAAATATGCCCTAGAGGCAATAATAAAGTTATTATTTATTTCCTTATATCATGATAAATGTTTATTATTCATGCTAGAATTGTATTAACGGAAACATAATACATGTGTGAATACATAGACAAGCAGATAGTCACTAGTATGCCTCTACTAGACTAGCTCATTAATCGAAGATGGTTATGTTTCCTAACCATAGACATGTGTTGTCATTTGATTAATGGGATCACATCATTAGGAGAATGATGTGATTGACATGACCCATTTCATTAGCTTAGCACTTGATCGTTTAGTATGTTGCTTATGCTATCTTCATGACTTATACAAAGTTCCTGCAACTATGAGATTATGCAACTCCGTTTACGGAGGAACACTTTGTGTGCTACCAAGCGTCTGGCGTGGCTGGGTGATTATAAAGGTACTCTACAAGTGTCTCCGAAAGTATATGTTGAGTTGGCATGAATCAAGATTAGGATTTGTCACTCCGATTGTCGGAGAGGTATCTCTAGGCCTTCTCGGTAATACACATCACATAAGCCTTGCAAGCATTGCAACTAATGAGTTAGTTGTGAGATGATGTATTACGGAGCGAGTAAAAGACTTTCGATAGCGAGATTAAACTAGGTATTGGATACCGGCGATCGAATCTCGGGTAAGTAACATACCGATGACAAAGGGAACAACGTATGTTGTTATGCGGTTTGACCGATAAAGATCTTCGTAGAATATGTAGGAACCAATATGGGCATCAGGTTCCGCTATTGGTTATTGACGAGAATGGTTCTAGGTCATGTCTACATAGTTCTCGAACCGTAGGGTCCATGCGCAAGGTTTCAATAGCGGTTATATTATGAGTTTATGTATTTTGATGTACGAAGGAGTTGAGTCCGGATGTGATCACGGACATGACGAGAGTCTCGAAATGGTCGAGACATAAAGATTGATATATTGGATGGTTATATTCGGACACGGAAAGGTTCGGAAGTTTCGGAGAAAACCGGAGTGCGGAGGGTTACGGAACCCCGGGAAGTTATGGGCCTTATTGGGCCAAGAGGGAGAGAGGGCTGCACCGGGAGGTGGGCCCCCCCATGGGAGTCGAATTGGACTAGGAGGCGCGCCCCCCCTCTCCTCTCCTCTCTTTCCTTCCCCTTCCCTCTTCCTAGTAGGACTAGGAAGGGAGTCCTACTCCTACTAGGAGGAGGACTCCCCCTCCTAGTCGCCCAAGGGCTGGCGGCCCTCCCCTTGCTCCTTTATATCACGGGGCGGGGGCACCCTAGAACACACAAGTTGATCTTCGTGATCGTTCCTTAGCCGTGTCGGTGCCCCCTCCACCATATTCCACCTCGGTCATATTGTGGCGGTGCTTGGCGAAGCCTGCGTGATAGAACATCAAGATCGTCCTGCCCGTCGTCTTGTGGAACTCCTCCCGGCGCTTTGCTGGATCGGGCCGGGGATCGTCATCGAGCTGAGCGTGTGCTAAGAACTTCGGAGGTGCGAATGCGGTGCTTGGATCGGTCGGATCGTGAAGGCGTCGACTACATCAACAGCGTTGATATAGCGCTTCGCTTTCGGTCTCTGAGTGCGTGGGCGGACACTCTCCCTCTCGTTGCTATGCCATCACCATGGTCTTGCGTGTTCGTAGGAAATTTTTGAAATTACTCGTTACCCAACAGGGCTCCGCCCGGGTTGGGCTGCTTGGAGGCCGACCTCACCCCGGCTCGAAGACCACCCGACTCCACCATGCGGCTCAGGATGCTCCCAATGCTCTGCATGCCCACCATCTGCAATGTGGCGTTACCAAGACCCTCATCATGGCTGCTGAGCTTAAACTGCTCTCTGTAGAAGCCTTGACCTTGTCTTTGCTCGGCGGCTCGGCCTCGGCAAGCCCTTCTCGGGAGTGGGTGGTGGAGCTGCCCTCTCTGGAGGCAGATCCGCCTCCCGTCACCTTGACTGCCGCGACAACTTACACACCGAGCTGGTGGACTTGACGCCGCCGCGCCGGTCTCGTACAACACCATCCTCGGGTACCCGGCTCTCGCTTTCGATTCATGGCGGCGCTCACTGACCTACAACCTCATGAAGATGCTAGGAAGCAAGGCGTCCCTCACCATCAAGGGGACACTAAGGAGGCTGTGAAAGGCGCTCGGGCTCGCCTTCAAGACCCATGGCGGCAGCACAGATCCTTGGCGCCCGGTATCTCAAGGACAAGGAGGCGCGCCTACCAAGAAAAGCGATTGTTCACCCAAGACAAGGCAGAAACCAGCAGGTGCGGTCAGCGAGGGCAGGTCTTGAGGCCACCTTTACCATAGGGCCGGCCTCGACCGGGACAAGAAGAAGCCTTGGTGAGGTTCTTCTTGGCATAAACAAGGAGATAATTGCATGGGAGCCAAATCAGCGGTAGAGAATGCTGAGGAGGTGATCAGCATCACCTAAAGGTGTGCCCGATGTCGCCCGTGAAGTAGCAAGCAAGGCGGCAGTCCAGCGAAGCAAGCCTTCATCGTCAAAGACTTCGCAAGCTAGAGGCAGCGGTGCCATCCGAGAAGTTCGATATCCCGAATGGCTGGCAAACCCGTCGTAGTGCGAAGAAAGGCGGGAAGGAACAGCGAGATGTCGTTGACTTCACCAACCTCAACAAGGCCTGCCCCAAGATCCATTCCACTCCTGCGCGCCGACCAGTTATCGACTCCACCGCCGAGTGTGACTCTGTGCTTCACGGGCGCATTCTCGAGGGTATCATCGAATCAATATGGCGGTGGAAGATGTGGAAGACCGCCTTCGACACCATGTGGGGTGTCTTGCTACACCTGCATGCCCTTGAACTGCGCAATCTGGTAGCGACCTTTCGGGTTGATGCACGCCATACAGAGGCGGCAGCTCGGGAGAAACAGAGGCCTACATCGATGACATAGTGGTAAAGTCTCGCGGCGAAGACATTGATTCAAGACTTGGAGGAGACCTTGAGCCTGCGCCAAGTGAACTTGAGGCTTAACCGGAGAAGTGCTGTTTGGCGTCCCCTCGGCAAGCTGCTTTGGGTTTCCTCGTATCCACAGAGGATCGGCGAACCGAAGAAGATCAAGGCCATCGAGGACATGAGCCACCACAGGACCCTCAAAGAGATGCATAAGCTAGCAGGCGGGTGACCGTGTTAGGCGTTTCATCTCCAAGATGGGAGGCGTGCCTTGCCCTTCTTCAGGCTCATGAAGAAGAAGGGCCCGTTCGAGTGGACCCCGGAGGCCGACCAGGCCTTCCAAGACCTCAATAGATACCTCACCAGTTCCCCGGTGATGGTGGCGCCACGGCCTCTCGAGCCTCTGGTAATCTACCTTGCCGCCACCCGTGCCTTAGCGATCTTGGCGCTGGTGGAGGTTGGGAGGCGCCAAGCCAAGAGCGCTGCGCAGCCGAGCCGGAGCTGAAATGGCGCAGGGTCAGGAAGGCGCAGCAAAGGTATCAGCGGTGGAAGCCCAAGCTCAGCAGGGCAACATCGCAGAAGCTCTTGAGGATAGTCAGGTCTCAGGAACCCCTCCACCTCAGGATATGCCCCGATCTCCACAGGACCCGAGCCTCGACAGTGTGACAGCCCTCGTCGAGCACCCGATGTACTTCATCAGCACCGTACTGCGGGACGCGAGGGCACGCTACCCCATGCCCCAGAAACTCCTGCTCGCACTCCTAGTGGCCTCGGCAAGCTGCGACACTACTTCCAGGGCCACCCCATCAAGGTCGTCTCAGCCTACCCATTGGAGAGGGTACTCGGGGAGCCCTAACTCAGCGGAAGGGTTGCTTGAGTGGAACATCGAGTTACAAGCATTCAGTTGGAGTTCAGCACTACCGGGGGTCATCAAGGGGGCGTGCTCGTGACTTTGTGGTAGAATGGACGGATGCCCCGACACTTGAGGAAGGAAGATCGGTCCACATCCCCAGGGAGGCGAGGCTCAGGGACGGCTGGAGTCATGTATTTTTGATGGCGCCTTCGCGCGCGGTAGAGGGCTGGGGCAGTGCTCATCTCGCCACTCGAGGACAAGCTCTACTATGCGTGCAACTCTGCTTTCGGCCCAGCGAGAAGGTCTCAACAATATCGCAGAATATGAAGGCCTCATAGCTGGCACAGAAGGCTGCAGACTCTAGGGGTGAAGTGCCTTACCGTGCGAGGCGACTCGCAACTCCTCGTCAACTTCTCCAACAAGGTGTATGCAGGCGAAGGGCGAGCATATGGAGGCTTACCTCGGAGTGCGCATAAGATGGAAAAACAGTTCTCGGGCCTCGAGCTACAGCCGCGTGCCCGGGACACCAACAAGGAAGGCAGCGACATCGCCCGGAGAGCATCAAGCAGCAACCGCAGAGCCGACATCTTTGAGGCGACTCTTCAAGCGATCAGCTCGCCACCCCTTTCAAGCACGACTCAGCCTCGGGAGGAGCTCCCGTAGCCTCCGGCCATGGGAGCCCAGCACTGTGGCCCGACCTCGAGGCTCGGCTGCTCTTGGCGCTCGAGCCCGGGAGAATGCTAGACCAAGAATTCAAGGAAGTACTGGCCTTGCGGGGCGCTGCCGGAGAAGGAAGAAGGGCGCGGGCGCGTGGCCCGACAAGCCACGACATACGTATCCAAGATGGCGAGTTATGGAAATGACGAGCGATGTCATCTCTTGTTGCATCTCCGGCGACCAAGGAAGAGAGTTCTGATTGACATACGGCGGAGTCTGCGGACACCACTCGTCGTCACGGACCCTCGTCGGCAAGGTGTTCCGTAGTGGATTCTCTTGGCCTACAACACTCAGCGATGCAGCCGGTGGCGAAGTCTCTGAAGCTTGCCAATTCCGCCAAGCAAATCCATCGACTGCTCGGGGCCTCCAAACCATCCGCTCACATGGCGTTCGCGGTGCAGGGGCTGGACATCTTAGACCCGTTCCCTCGAGCGGCGAGGCTACCGCTATCTCTCGTCGCCATTGACAAGTTCACCAAGTGGGCGGAAGTGGAAGCCGTCCGTACCATCCGGCGGCTCTGCATCCAAGTTCAGCAAGGGCCTCATGTGAGCAAGCAGGGGTCCCCAACCGCATCATCATAGATAACGGCTGCGCAATTTACTAGTAACCTTTTCAAAACCCTCGTGCTAACCTTGGAGCATAGATCTGCTACGCCCGATAAGCGCACCCGGGAGCAATGGCGGGCGAGCGGCTCCAATCACGGAGGTCTGAGGGGCCTCAAGACCGGGACCTTCAAGAAGAAGGCTGGAGGCTGCGGCGCTGGCACGATGAGCTCGATCGTGCTATGGTCCATCTGCACCACCGCCACCAAGCCAACGGGCGAGACTCCATTCTTCCTCGTCTATGGAGCTGAAGCCGTCCTCCCTCACAAGGTCATGCATCGCTCCTTTTGATCTGGCGTTCGGCAGAAACACAGCGGGGGCGCCACATGGGGATGGATCTCGTCTTTGGGGAGGAGCGTCGTCATAAAGCTGCATTGAGGCGGCAAGAAGTACCAACAAGCGCTCTGGCCAATACCCTTACCGCATAGCGTCCGCTCAGGGGCTTTCGAGGTGGCGACCTTGTCCTAAGGTGGGTCCTCTCCAGGAAAGGGCTGCATAAGCTTTCACCAATGTGGGAGGGCCCGTTCAAGGTCGTCCACATCTCCGGCCTGGCGCCCGTGCGCTGGAGACACAAGGCAGGGTACCTATCAAAACACTGGAACATCCAGCACCTCCGGAAGTTCTACCCATGAAGCAAGGCCGGGCACAGTGAAGAAAGGCCCGAGCACTGTGAAGAAAGGCCCCAGGCACGTGAAGAGGCCCAATGCACAGGAAGAATCGCCCGCCGTGACACTCTCAAGTAATAATGAGTTGGGGCTGTACATGCCCCGAGTCTCGAGGCGCTAGCCTCGAGGCCTGGGGCTCAGCCCATACGCCTAGTGACAGCACTTAGCTCCGGGCTTGTGAGAAGACTTGAAGACTAGATTAGGTGCGGGGCCGCGGCTTTTCATTTACTTTCCGTAGTTGGCTCGCTTTTCCTTAATCGAAGTTTGCCTTTGGTGTTCCTTGCTGATTCGATTCCCTCGCCTCTTACCGCATTATCCGGCTCTGGTTTGCTCATGTTCTCTCTCTCGCATACCTCGCGAGGGGGCTAGGCAGGTGCCCTTGTGAGAATTTTTCTTCTCTCTGCCTTCTCGCGAGCCACCCTCGTTCGAGCCCAAAAGCTGGGGCACCTCTCCTAGTCCGTGCCCCTCGGGTACCATGATACAAAGCGCCAGGTCAAGGCTCGGGTGAACGGTGAATCCCCTAGCACACCTTCTAGCAATTTTCGCAGTTCACGAGCAAACAGGTCAAGATGGACCGAGGAAAGCGAACACCTCGAAAGGAA
>JAHIAM010004736.1:0-61107 GCA_021605205.1 Aegilops longissima
TTGGTCCTCAAGAAACAGAATCATGATCACCGTCCATCGCTGAAGCTGAATACATTGCTGCTGGCTCGTGTTGTGCTCAATTGCTATGGATGAAGCAAACCTCAAGGACTACGGCATTAACGTGAAGAATGTGCCTCTCATCGTGACAATGAGAGTGCCATCAAGATTGCTCACAACCCAGTTCAGCACTCAAGACAAAGCACATTCAAATTCGCCATCATTTTCTTCGTGATCATGTGTTGAAGGGCTTACATCTCCATCGAAAGCACGTGAAGACCAAGAACAGCTAGCTGATATCTTCACTAAGCCCTTGGATGAGAAGAGATTTAGCAAGTTGCGTGTGAGCTAAATATCTTAGAATCTTCGAATGTTCTTGAAAAAGCACACATCCTAACACTTATGCAAAATTGATGACTTAGATGTGCAACACATGAAGAAACGTTTTTCTTCAAATCAATGAAGAATAACACTCTAAGTGTGAAGAAATTAATGAAGAATTTGATTCTCGTAACCCTACGACAATGTACGCTGTGTCTGAAATCATCATTCTTATACGGTGGGTCACGCCACCACCAAAGTTGAAAATCTTCAATTTGAGTTTTTCCTCGCTTTTGAAATTCTTCGCTTTTTGAAATTCTTCAGTTTTTGAAATTCTTCAGTTTTTCAAATTCTTCAACTTTGCAAAATCTTCACTGCTTCGCTGCCTTTCTTCATTGGCTATATATATATATGGATTTATGTCCTCACAAGATTCACTTATGGCTATTTCTTCAAGTCGTTTTTTCGCTAAGTGAATGTGATCGACCCTTCCCTCTATGCTATACTCAACCCAATCCATTCACAAATTCTTCATGTGCGTTCTACTTTGAAACTCGCTCAAATTCTTCATCGTGTCCTTGTCATTGAAGAAATTGCGAACGGAACTTTTAAAACGAATCTTATCCAAACTTCGATTTTATCATTAAACTGCTCCGCATCCCACGATGCATTATTATATCCACCCACGATCGCACACGATCTCCACTACACTGACGGGTGACACATGTCATGAGAAGGAAGCGGTCAGGCACGCTCGTCCTAAATCTTCGGACAAGCCGCTTTTCACCGTGGCTATAAATACCCTCTCTCCTTCCTCACTCTTTTACTTCGCCGATCTCTCTCCCGCCGAGCTCCTCGAAACCCTAGCGCCGCCGCTACTCCATCGTCGCCGGTGAGGAAAAGCTTCACCGCTTGACCTCTTCGCCGACGCATCGCTACCGACCGTGGAATTTCTTCACTCGCCGTCGCCGTAGCTGATTTCCTCTCGCCAAGTTAGGGCGGAGAAGATCTGAACGATTTAACTTCTAAACTGTTCATCTCAGTTCGTCGTGTTCTTCACTTCGGTAAATTAAAAGTTACTTTTATTTACTCGCTTTGATTCTCAAATTTTCTTCAAATTCTTCAAAGGTGTTTATTTCAAATTCTTCACACATATGAACACCTCAAATCTCTTGACTCAATTCTCTAAGCTATGATTTTCTTCAAGATTCCTCAATTGTGTGGATCTTCGATCTATACAACTCGAACCTAAGATAAAGAACGCTATTGAAATTCTTCAAGGCTCATCCGTCAAAATCCTCAAACTTGTTCTTTTTGAAAACCTCCGAGAACGATATGACCTCTTCAAATTCCTCGCACCTATACTGCTCACAGGTACAAATGTCCGCCGCTGAATCCCTAGGTTCTCATCAACTTAACTCATTTGCAGCTGCTCTCAAGAAAACTGCACACTTCTTCAGAGAACTCAATTGTTCAATTTCCTCACCAAGAAAATGGCGATGGCAAGAAGCCGCAGAAGGGAGGAAAGAAACTGAGGTCATGACAAGATTCAAATTCCCGAGGAAATATATGCCGACTATTGCACACCGATGAGGAAAACAAAAATCAACGCAAGGTGCGATTCAGAAAATTGAACGGAGATGGGCACGGAATGGAAGGAATACCGCTATGTTACACCTAAGTACATGAAGAAATTCGCTAAATCCTCCATGCCCAAGAGCTCCTTTGGCACCAGGCCAAATAGCTGATCCCACTAGCGCCAAACGCGGTGAGGACTTTCCGAGGAATGGGCTAAACGCCAAGCTGTTGGCTAAGCAAGCAAAGGAAGCGTGAAGAAATTCAATGAGGATTCTGCCCGCTGCTGCCATCGAGGTCTCGCCAAGCCGAGGAAATCGATGCAAAAGAAGTCCGCCAATAAGCCAAGTGCTTCTTCATCTGTGCCCTCACGCCAAGTTCCTCAACAGCTCCTCAAGGCAAATTCTCAAAAGCAAATTCCTCACATCGCCATCGCTCCATCAAAGTCCTCACTGCTCCGCCCAAACCTTCGGCCCAGCACCTAGCTACTTGTCAAAGGACTGCTGGTTTTTCAATTGCCTCAGCACCTCTCGCAAATTCCTCACCTGCTTTCAATTCTTCATCAGGCCCGACGCGCTCAAGACAAAAGCTACAGCTGGACGTGGTCCTCGCCTAGTCCAAGGAAGAAACAGCTTGTCGCCCACGTACATCTCGATGATGAGGCATCCGATGAAGAACTTGAAGAAATCATCGAGACCGCAAGCTAGAGCCGCAAGAGCCAAGGGAACAGCTGTGCAACGCTTTTGGACCCAAGAAAGTCCTCGATTTCATCGACTCGCACAATGATCCCAACACCCTCTCGCTTGATCTTCCTTTGACACCTGGTCAAAGTCATATGTTGACTCACTTCATTGTCAAGAAAATGGAAGTTCGAGAAGGCGAAGGAAATCAAGAAGGCTCAATACAAGAAGGAGAGGTTTCAAGAAAATGTTGTCAAGATGACACCGAGGAACTTCTTCAAGTCCAAACTGAAATTCAGAACCTCAGCAAGAACTTTGACACATACTATGCTGATTGGCAAGTTGTCAAGACCAGATTCGTCAATATGACGAAGAATCTCACAAGTGTTGCTGCACCTGAGCAACATGAAAATCCTCAGGCTGAAGCCTCTGCTCAGCCTAATGAAGAAAATGCCAAGAACGCTCAAGCTCAGCCTGCTGAAGAAAATGCTGATTCCGTGGCTGATGAAGAAATTCCACCACCGAAGAACGCCAGGCACCCACTAGTGGTGCGCTCAAGAAATTGCTCAAGTCAGGCAACCGCATCGCTTGCTCCTCAAGAAACTGCCCCAAATTCCTCAGCTCCTCCCGCGCCAACTCCCACTCCAATTCTTCCATCCGCTTCGGATGTGAAGAAACCAAGGCTCATGGAACGAGCTGCTGTGAAGAAGAGAAAGCATCACTGCGCCGATTCTTCGGCGGCAAGAAAATGAAGCCAATGACCAGCTCGCTTGAGAACCCGATTGATGCTATTCCAATTTCCTCCATACCTTCAAAGGAAGTGGTTCCTTTGGAGAAGAATATGAAGTGCCAACGGATCTCGATGAAGAACATCAATCTCCCGCTCGTTCGAGAAAATTGATGAGGAAATTGAAGTGGAAGCTGTCCTTCAACCCCAGCCATTCCTCATCGACCATGAAATTCTCAAGATGGTGCCGAGGAAATTGAAAATGAAGATGTGGATATTGATGCACCACTCCAAGAATCAATGATGACTTTTGGGAAAGTCAAGATCCCAATACTCTCTCTTCACCCCGCTTCAACAAGTTCCTCACTCCCCCGCATGCATCGCTCAAATAGACATCAAGAAAATCAACCCACGAGTCCTCTGCATGAAGAAATTCCAGCCACTAGTGCCGATGAAACTGCCGCCGCTGAAAATCCTCAGCCGCATGTTGAGGACCAAGAAATTCTCTCGTCAAGAACCTGAACTTATGATTCCAGAGGTGGTGATGCAATCGATCGACACCCTCTCGCCAAAGCGTAAGAATCCGCTTCTCGACCAAACAAAAGTTCAAGGCTAAAGATTTCTTTGTCGAGCATGTGTTCTTCATCGAATATAACCCTATGATTCGCTCGGATTAGGAAGAGGCGCTCGACTGCCACCAAGCCAACTTCTATTCCTCGCTGCTTTTCAACAAGGACAAAATCTTCGATCATGCTCATATTCCTCATGTGGATATGGAGTCACCGCTGTGCTTTGAGCCCGCTCTAAGTGTTCTTCACGATGCGTGTCTTCTCAACTTTTGCACCGATATATGTGATTGGAATGAAGAGCTAATTCTTCATTCTATGCAACCCTCGCACATCACCGGAGATGTCAAGATGTGACTTCATGGGTCTTAGATTGATGACCGAAAACACCCACTACAAGGCACCAGAAGTGAATTGCTTCGAGCCCTTCCACTCAGTCCTCCAGCTTGACGGTGCACGCCGATCTATGAGGAAAAGGAACTTTCAAATCACTATATGCAAGTGCCGATGAAGCCATTGAAACCAAGGCAAGCTCCAAGGACCAAATTCTCGTCAAGGAATTGTTATATGTGCCTCAACAGTCTATCGAATTTTGTCGAAGACTATGAGTCCTATCAAGGGCCACGACTCAATGATGAAGAAGTCGTTGGCATCATGAAGAATATGCTTTTCAACATCATCCATGGCGCTCCTGCCAATTTCCATGATTTCTTCATGAGGACTCGCTAACATTGCCATGTCACCTTTTGAGCTGAAACCTTATGCGCCTTTGGATTATGAGATTCATCAGTCAAGATCTTCACCGAATTACAAGGTCGACACTTTGAACCACCGCAGCTACCGCCTCGATTGAAGTCCTCAAACGCCAATTGCCTCACCGATGAAAAGGGAAAGGCTACTATCGTGGATAGATGAAGGCATTCGCCCATTGGATGGACAGTTTCGCAAAGCAGCATCTTACTCCACCAATGATGACTCGCCACCCATGACTCAAAGAAGAAATACCTCGCTAAGCAAAATCCTCAAGGAATCGCACCTGTGGTGATGACTCGATCGTGAGTTACTCCTCGCCTTCATCAAGGTTGATCGCAATCACAAGTGGGTCAAACGCCGTTTGGCACTCTTCTTTACAACATGACCTCAACTCACAATGCAGTGAAGAAAACCACTACTATCTTCATGAAACCTTCAAGCGCACTGGGCTGTTCTTTCACATGTATACAATGAAGAAGAACTGAAATCAATGGGACTCAAGGAAGAATTTGACTGGTCTGCACCTCCTCCAAGAAATTCAAGAAAGTCAAAGTTCCTTCCTTGGTGGCTAGCTCTTATTCTTCATCTCGCGACATCGATGAAAATGAAGATTTGGAAGACATCGCTGCTGGACCTACTCAACGAACAACCCGGCTAATGTCGGGCGCCCGCCTTCAACTTGAAATTCTTCAAGAGCGTTAGTCCTCGCCGATCCTTTTGGTCATTCGATGACAAAGGGGAGAAATTTGAGTTAGTCTTCAAGCCGGTCTCGCTTTGTGTCTATATACAATATTTTATTAAGTTACAACTCGCTCTTCCCAAACCTTTATTGGATCGAGTTGTAATCTTAAACCCGATGGTGCTTTGATACTTTTGATGCATTATGCTTTTGCTCTATGCTCGATTACGTGAGTGTTGATATGCGCTGATCCTTGTTATGCTTTATGCTCTGATCCTCATGAGCTCGGTGAAAATCTTCAAATCGATTTGGGATCTGATACTTATGAAAAGTTTCAAATTCCTCATACGCATTGGGCTCGATACTCTTTATGCATTATTTTGCATGCTCGCATATCATCAAGCACCATATTTCATCATGCATTTCAAATTCTCACATTATATGTCAAATGTGTGTATGAATTACAAGATATAGGGGAGATCTCCATGATTCAATTCTTCAAATGTGCATTGCCTCAAAAGCAATTTCTCACTATGCACATCTTCGTGGGGAGTTCTTCTATATCTTGCAATCAAAATCCTCATTATCAGATTTACACTTCATATGTTTATCCTCGTTGAAAACTTAACTCAGATTGTCATCAATCACCAAAAGGGGAGATTGTAAGTGCATCTAGTGCCCTTAGTGATTTTGGTGTATTGAAGACTTATAGGTTAAGTAACTAATGCGCTTGTGAGTGTACACAGGTCTATAAGTCTATGAGGAGTTTGATATTTACAGAGAAAGTCGACCCTAAAATGAATTTCTTCAATCAAGAATTTGATATTCAAGACTTTCAAGACTTTGAAAGTGAAGAAATTGGTGTGATTTCAAGACTTGGTATTCGCTGAGGAATATGAAGCGTGAAGACTTTTGTTTTCGTAGTTTCATTTTTCTTTCTTGAGTCATAGGAAACACCGATCGTTAAAGGGGGTCGAGGAAATACTAAGGAAAATTTCCATTTGATGCTCAACTCAAAATCCTCACCTACCAATCCCTTCGAGTGAAGCCTTTAGAAATCTCATACAGTTCAGTCAATTTCTTCAAGGATGAGACGAAGCTCTTCCGTCACCGAGGAATTTGTTCGACCGAGGAGTTAGGAATTCACCAAAGGTGAATTGCCTACACAAAGGAGGAACATGATAGCCCCGAGGAATTTGATACTCAAAATTTCGACTGCTGTTGTGTGCGCTACCGCTGTCCAAAATATCTTATCCACCTAACGGTCATATCATTGAAGGGCATTTATGTCTTATCATGTCGGGCTGCTACCTAGGCTATAAATAGTCGCCTCTCACAACCACTAGTTGGTTGGCTGCTCGAGAGAACTTGACACTTGTCATTTGAGAGCAACCCATCCTCCGAGGACTTTGAGCGAAAATCATCAAGTGAGGAAAACCCAAAGTGAGGAAAACCCAAAAACCAAACCCCTACAAACCCAAAGTGATTGAGCATCATCAAGAAATTGATCCCTGTGGATCCGACGCTTTTACCTTTGAAGACTGTGCTTCTTCCAGACGGTTAGGCGCCACGGTCTAGAGCATCCAAGAGGAATTGTGGATCGCCGAGTGACCAAGTATGTGAAGGTTTGAAGTCGCTCAAGACTTACCACGAGTGATTGGACGAGGTCTGCGTGGCCTTAGTTCAAGGAGAATACGGTGAGGACTTGGTGTCCCGAGCTGCGTGCTCAAGGATCGGGTGTCCGGATGCGTGTCCTCGAGTTTAAATACTCACCGCCCAACCAGACGCATAACCGAGACAACAGTTGGAACTGGTCTACCAAATCATTGTCTTCACCAACCTAATGGTTCTATTTCCTCAACCCTTTCATTTCCTCATTATCGTGTTGAGTGTTTGTCATATCTGTGTTTGAAGACTTTGATCAAGACTTTCTCAATTTCCTCGCTCAATTTCTTCACCGTTTGTCTTCATCTTGTGTTATCCTCGTGATTACGCTTTTCGTGCTCGTGATTGTCTTCATTTCATCATGATGACTATGCTTGTAATCTGTTATGCTTACTTCGAGTACTTATTCCGCTGCATGTATTTCTTCGCTAAGGAATTTCCTCACCAGCAAATTCCTCAGTGAAGAATTTGTAAAATTCATAAAAATCGCCTATTCACCCCCCCTCTAGTCGATATAACGCACTTTCAAAGAGCCTTACGTTCCCTCCCACAATCAATTCCCCTACATATAGCTAAAGCATTTCTAGACTCAACTTCGACCAGTTTGGCTTAGCGAACCTACAGGCAGCCCTGCTCTGATGCCAACGCTGTCAGGACCCCGATTCCAAGTCACATCGACCTAGCTGGTAACACTTCATATCACTTTGCGGCCTCACGCACGGTATTTCCACGGGTGTCGCCTTACCATGGCCCGGGACCGTTTTGCCTTTTGGCTCACGATATGATAGTGTCGCTAGCATCCACATGACAAAGAACCCGGCCGACATGGCTAGTCGTGAACCCAAAGCGCACTAACCTATGGGGACAGCATACATGAATCACTTCGAGCATGTCGGTCATCAACGTATGAACTCGGCTGTAGCACTGGCTAACAGGACTCCGTATCCCGGCTGTAGCAGGCTAGGCGGTGACTCGAGTATCACCGCGTGACATTTCAAGGACGGATATAGGAACGAAATGAATCACATGCCGCTACCAAGTGTCCAAGCAGAGTGTTGTTAATAGCGTAACTCCGTGAACCGGTCAGAAGCGGACTACTATCGCCGTAAGCACGAGACTACATTTCCCCATATGAGAGGCTGCCAAGGATAAACAACTAGTTTGTCGGATCCCACTCATACCAAGCATTTCAATCATACACGCAATATGCCCGATATGAGTAAATACAACAAGGCATCACAACAAAACTCTACAACTCAAGTACTTTATTTAAGAGGCTCCGAGGAGCCATACATAACATAGTCATACAGGTAGGGGTCACATGACCCAACACTCAAGTCATACAATCATACAAGCACATGCGGAAGCAAACTAGTCTCGAGTACGACTCTAGAAAGAAAGAAAGCTTGTTGGAGCCTTTCTATCTACAATGGCCCTTCACAAGTCTTAGATCGCCACCGGGTGGCTAGTTCACTCGTCAAGTCAATATCTACATAGAATCCGCCGGAGGGGTAGTATAGTCCTCAAAAACATTAATTACAAACATGAGTACAAAGGTACTCAAAGAAGTCTTACCACGTAATCCTATCATACATGCACATTCTCAAGGAAGGAAGTGGAGTTATTTGCAGCAAGCCAGCTTTGACTCTTGGCTAAGCTATCCCACGTGACACCACTTTGTAAAGCATTTGTCGTACACGAGTCCACTAATCACCATCACAATACTCCACCGTGGATCCTCTCTCGTCATCCCGAGAGGGCCATCCACGATACTCACACTTATCTTGAGGCTTTTAGTAGTATCCATTTACTTGTCTATGAACCTGATATAGGTAACCCAGAAGTCCTTCTCCGTGGACACGGCTATTCAATAGATCATATTTAACCCCGCAGGGTGTACTTCTTCACACACGCTCACCACTTATCATCGCATACACGACATGTACTCTGCAACCTTCAAGCGGAAGCCCAACGTGGGTGTCGGCCACAGCCTACCTAAACACTCAAGTCCCTAGTCCAGTTTATCGCCTATTCGGTTCCATCCGCAGGAGTCCGCCGAGGTTTCCCATACAGCCCGAACGATGTGTGCAGGGTTCCCGAGATACCAAACGGCACTCGGTACACCGGCCACGGTGCCTACCGCAACACAACCCACCCCTAAGGTCAGCGCTATATGCCCCCCAAAGAGATGCTACAAACACCGTAAACTACTTGCAACTCCCGGACTAAGAACAGGGTGGTTAAGAAGCCGAGAGGGTCCATTGGTTTCGGGCCCAATGCGTGGTAGTAGCTAGTTCATGGATCACAAACACAGATCTCAGCCTAGGATCGGCTTCAATGAAACAACCCACCATGTACTCCTACATGGCCTCTCATCGATACCTTTTACCAAATCGTGTTCAACACTTTCACTCGAACCAACACAGCCTTTCACTCCAGCTCATCATCCCGATGAGCCGCACTGACACAACTCTAAGCATAGCAAGCATAGCATGGTAGGAATCACAAACATGGCTCAATCAACTCCTACACATACTAGTGGGTTTCATCTAGTTATCGTGGCAATGACAGTCATGCAAAGGAAGTGGGTTCAACTACCGCAGCACACAACAGCTTGAATCGCGTTGTCTTAATGCAAAGAAACGAGAGCAGAAGCGAGAACATGGGTTTGTATCGAAATGATCAACGGGTTGCTTGCCCGATGGAACTGGGTAGAGAACCGCCCATCAGATGGGTAGTCGAGGTTATCTTCGGGGGCAGAACCTATCATGAAAGCACACCGAAAGTAAACACACATGACAATATGCAACAATATGATGCATGCTATGACATGGCAATATGGATGTGTGTTGGTCTAATGCAAGCTGAAAGAACAGGGGATGAACTCATTTGAATCAAGGATTCAAATGATAGCTCATTTGAGTTAGTCCTAATGGTGCAATATCTTATTCTGGTTAAACAGCATAGTTAACTTGCTTTAACATGCATGAAACCTGTACCAATGGATAGAGTGGATTTTTCTGATAATTTTTCATATATAACTCTTTGCATTTGGAGTTATAGTTTAAAAGTTATAGGCATTTGAAATTTGAATTACATTCTGGAATTTGCTATATCAAAATAAATCCAGAATTCATTTATTGCGTCAGCATGAGGTCAGCGTGACGTCAGGGGTCAACGGGTCGTCTGTGTCAAACCGACAAAGGGGACCCGCATGTCAGTAGTTAGTTTAACTAATTAATTTTAATTAGAACTAATCTAATTAGTTAACCGTGGGGGTCCACCTGTCATTGACTCGAAAGCAGCCAACAGGCCCACCACCAAGGGTCGCGGTCAACTCGCGGCTGCTCAGTCAGCCGGCGAGGCCAGCGCGGGCGGAGCAAAGTGCTTTTGCAGACGTTCCGCCACCAAATGGGGCGCGAAGGCATCTACGTGGAGCCGAGATGAACCGCTGCTCTTGGTGAGGTTAGTTGGGGTAGGGGTGGCGGAGTTGGCGCCGGCGACGAGTTTGGCGGCCGGGCTCGGGTGATCTCGGTTTGTTGCTAGGGGCCAAAGTGAGGCGCGTGGAGTGTAGAGTTAGACCCAACGCAACTCGGTGAGTGCGATGGACACGGTGGCGTGGGTTGGTGGCCGGAGCCTCGCCGGCGACGAGCCCCGGCAGAATGCGCTCGGGTGATCGTGGTTGGGTCGCTGTGGTGCACGAAAGAGAGTGGAGAGGATGGGGAGGTAGCAGGCTCACAGCGATCTCAGAGAGAGCCTCGCCGGGTCGGGATGAACCAAGGCGCCGGCGACGCCAAGAGGGATCTCCGCGGCTTCGAGCTCGGCCGAGGTCGGTGAGCTAGGTTCGGGTGCTTAGAGCGAAGGGACTCAGCTAGCTAGGGGTAGTGGAGGTGCGGAGCTCCCGGACATGGTGGGGAGGAGCATGGACAGCGGGAGCACGACTTGGCGGTGCGGTGGCGCGGCGATGGCGGCGGCCAGGTTGGGGAGAGCGAGAGAGAGACAGGGGGGGCGAATGGCGGTCCAGGGGTCGGGCGACGACGTGGAGGCCGCCCAGGCAGCGAGGCGGCGAGGAGGTGAAGCAGGCGGCGGCCAGCTGCGCGTGGCGCGCCTCGAGCTCGCTGTCGGGCACCAGCTGCTCGGCTCGAGCCAAGCAGCCAGCAGGGCGCTGCTGGGCTGGGCCGGCAGTGGGCCGCACAAAGGCCGTGTAAGAGTTTTTCCATTTTAGTCTTTTTCTAATTTCTGCAACTTTGTGGGGTTTTTCTAAAATACCAAAACTATTTTAAAAATCACCAAAATGCTCCCGGTCACTTGTTGGAATATTCCCAACATGAAACATTTTGTTTGGCAATTTTTGAACATTTAAAATATTTTATATAATTTAAAATGCTCAAGTTCAAAACTTGTGGATTAATCCTAGAACCTTGATGACCTAGAAAATGATACACCTCCTTCGACATGGGTTCTCGAACCCAAACAAAGAGGATGAGCATTTTGAAGGGCATTTCGGATTCATTGAAATAATTTTTAGTAAACCCTAGTTATTTTAAGGGGGGGGGGGGGGTGTTCTGGGGTTTCCTGCCTTCCCCATTTCAAATTCAAATGGAATTTAAACATGATGCACACCCTAATGCATGGTCTAACTGGGATGTGACACACAACAAGGTTAATTAATTAGTAAAGGGAAACTAGCTAACCCGCATGCATGTGGATGAAACAATTATAAATACGGTGGAAGACAAACGTACCAAAAGCATGATGATTCCATGAAAAACAGTGCCACGAGTGGTGGCAGCAAACACAAGACCCTCGCATTGAATTGCATCACAGTACTCATCCGTGTACAGAAATTGATTTTTGAGCAATATCCATCGAGGCGTGGAAGTAAGGAAGGCAACAAGATTGTCGAAGATAGCAACAACTTCATAGTTCGAGAAATCCCAATAGCGGCTGGGAACTCGACAAATTGCTATCTTCCATAGAAGACAGTCACCATGATTGTATTTGAACTCATGTAGAATACCGGTGTACTCAACCTCTGGGCAGTCGTCTGAGATTTTTGGAAGTGGATCCCAGTGACCAGTGTACACATTCACAAGTTCCCACTCGCAGTTGTACCCAATATAAACAACCCAATCTCCATTTGCGCCTGCCCAAGCCTTGCCCTCAAGCGATGGCATATTAACATCATATGTATCATTACCAAGCGGCATCAACTTGAACAAGGCGAGGCTTCCCTCATCCCCGCGCCAGTCAGCAGGGTCACTGCGAAGAAGATAGGGGAGATCAAACCACTCCTGGACCCTTCGGTTCCTTGTAATGATGTTATTAGTTGAGTCGAGAATGGTCTTGAACGAACCTGCCATGCTAGCCGAGGTGATGACGTCTCACCGATCAATGAGTTCCTCCACCACATCATCTTTCAGATCGGGGCAAGAATAACGGGGTCGTTTCCGGCCTGTTCCCTCCATGGAGAAGATGATCGAACAACGGCAGAAGGAAGGGTAAAGGCAAATGGAGGGAGGAAGAGCGTGCGTCAGCTGTTCCAAATAGAGAGGGAAAGGCAAAGCGGCAGTGGACGGTTGCCACGATACACGAAGAGGCGCCTGGGGAGCGAATGGTTGCCACAGAGGTCACACACTGACGACAAGGGCCGAGTGAACCGCAAGCATATATCGTACACACATTGATCTGGCTGACTGTTTCTTTTGTGTTACCTAATCACAAACAGTTCATCCGAGTGAACCGTATGCTGTGTATCGCACACTGAGGGAGTCCTGGACTAAGGGGTCCTCGGGCGCCCGCCTGTTATCCATGGGCCAGACTAATGGGCTATGAAGACACGAAGGCCGAAGACTATACCCGTGTCCGGGTTGGACTCTCCTTGGTGTGGAAGGCAAGCTTGGCGACCAACTATGAAGATTCCTTCTTATGTAACCGTCTCTATGTAACCCTAGATCCCTCCGGTGTCTATATAAACCGGAGGGTGTAGTCCGGATAGCATACACTCATTACCATAGTCATACAAGCTAGACTTCTTGGGATTAGCCATTACGATCTCGTGGTAGATCAACTCTTGTAACACTCATATTCATCAAGATCAATCAAGCAAGAAGTAGGGTATTACCTCCATAGAGAGGAGCTGAACCTGGGTAAACATCGTGTCCCCCGTCTCCTGCAACCATCGACCTTAGACGCACAGTTCGGGACCCCCTACCCGAGATCCGCTAGTTTTTACACCGACATTGGTGTTTTCACTGAGAGTTCCACTGTGCCGTCGACGAAAGGTTCGATGGCCCCTTCAATTGTCGATAGTGACGCCGTCCAAGGAGAAACCTTCCTCCCCGGACAGATCTTCATGTTCGGCAGCTTCGTACTGCGGGCCAACTCGCTTGGCCATCTGGAGCAGATCGATAGCTATGCCCCTGGCCATCAGGTCAGATTCGGAAGCTTGAACTATGTCGCGGACATCCGCGAAGATACGGCAGTCAATGCCGGATTCAGAGGCTCTAAACCCGGTTAGCGGAAAAAGCCGTTCAAAAGAAATACTCAGGGCTCGTCCAATCTGGACCGAATACTCGATCGCTCGTGCCAAATACATGGCACCCCCGAAAAACCAGCCAACCACACAAACAGGGATTGTTGTGTTTTCAAACAGGCATACAAGTTAAATGCCGAACTCAATGACAAGGGGCTGCATAGCGATGACGAGGAGGAGCCCCAACCGCCAAACAATAGAGGACAGAAGGGCTTCCCCCCACAAGTGCGGACGGTGAACATGATATACGCAACCCACATACCCAAAAGGGAGCGGAAGCATGCCCTAAGGGACGTATATGCGATGGAGCCAGTCGCCCCAAAGTTCAACCCATAGTCCTCCTGCCCGATCACCTTTGATCGAAGGGACCACTGGCTGCCATGAATGAGGTAATCTTTATCTTGAGGCTGGAAATTACGGAATTAGCGGCACGCATTATGCAAGAAACCCAAGAATTGGAGGAAGTAAGAATGTTGCATTTGAAGACGGAGGAGGTCCTGCTGTTTCTGCTATCTGAAGCCCAAGGTAATCCCAGTTCTTCTTTAGATACCAGTTGAAATTGTCATTGTATTATTGTACTTGCATGTTGTGTCATGTCTCTGAATGGATTATGTTGCAAGACCCCCTATGTTGTCCGGAATTCCATGTTGTCCATGTGTTGTAATGATCCGAATTTTTAGGCGAGGTAATCCTCAGTACTTGTATGATTGACATAAGGTGAACTGTTTTTCGTGTGAGCATATTGTATTGGATGAAATAACTGTTTGAATCAGAGTGTATCCAACCTACTGAATTCGAAGATCACGGCATTTCTAAATCATAATCATATATAAAGGTGGAATAAATCTTTGTTCTGGTGTTGAAGAAATAAATAACAAAACGTATAATTATCTGTGGATATTCGTAATCGAATGCAATTTGGATTTGAATTTAGTTTGCCAGGTCCCAGGGCAAACATGAATGTTAATTCTCCCAAGTTTTGAACGAATCGGCTAAACACCCACTATAATTTGTGGGCTGCCCGAAGCAAGTGTTTGCAAGATGGAAATGACTGTCTACCCCTGACACTGAGTACATCCTTATCGACCGGATTTACACTGCTGTCGATAGGGGTAGACTAGTAACTTTAATCAGACGTGACACGACGGCCTCTGAGCCCATTCAGACACGGTGGGCGCCAAACATGGGCGGCAAAACACATTTGATTCAAGCTCGTCCGAAAGACATGTGTCTCTTCCCCCATTTCCCCATTCATACACGGTGGGCGGCAAAACAAACTCTCCTCGTCCGAAATCAATATAGGCTAATATTTTAAATAGGGGCAGATGTGTAACTTCCATCAGACGTGACACAAACGCCCTACCTGTCAGCCCCGTTCATACACCGCACGGGCGGCAAAACACCCTCTCCTCGCCCGAAATAGTTACCGGCAAATATTTGGGAGATGCGGGATTACCGTCCTATCCCCAACCGACGCGATGTCCCAAATTTTAAATGGGGGATAAGTTCGTAACTTTCCCTCATTTCAGAGAAGCGCGTCGCAAATTTTGAGATCCCCCTCCCCTCCATTTCCCCATTCATACACCATCGGCGGCATGACAACCTCCGCACTGCGGCCAGCCTCCTCCGTCCGCCACCCCATCCTCCACCTTGCCGGAGCCACTACCCCTACCCCGTCGTCCACTGCAAGAGATGGACGTCTCTCATCCACGGCACTGGACCAGGACCCTTTCATCGCCTCCTCTCGCTTCATCATCGATGTCGTCCACCTTGCCGTTGCCTCTCCTACAATCGCCTCGTCCACGGCAACAGGATATATCCCCCGACCGGGCCGTCTGCCGTCTAAAGTCTTCTTCCCCGCCACCGATAGCCATCGCACCCGCAGCACCCTCAACATATCAGCATAGGCCTACACGGCGTCGCAAGAGAGGTGGTACTCTTCCATATGTGCTTAAGTTATTGATCTCACCCGGAAAATAGATCGTAATTTTTTTACTGTACTTTTCTTGTCCGTACCAAATCGTAGTGGCTAGTTGAAAGCGAACATTGGTTGCGAAGTAGCTTTGTCCGGTTTGCACCTTCAGATCCGCCATGGCACGGGCACTATACTCGTAAAGCTTATGGTTTCCCCCCTTTATATTCACTACCATCATCATAGGTGTTTTGTGTCGTGCTAGCACTGCTCGTCAAGACCTCAACCCAAAGCTTACGTGTTGAAATACGAATCTGATATGATGCTCATATCACTAAAATAGAGAACGTTTAATTGGTCACCTAATGTTCCTATATTCGTTTCGAAAAGCATGTGCGCCACCCACTGGTCCAGCTAGTTTCACTTTCCTGATTTTTCTCTTGATGCTTAGGGTTTTCCCCTTTTATCTACTCTACTATGATCTGCGTGAGGTGCTTTTCGTCAGATCTTGGCATTACTCCACCCTTCAAGCTAAACAACAAAACACTCAGAATTCGAAAGCTTAGTTGTTCAAATATGATTGTGATATGATACTGATATTAGTTAACCGACACATTTAATTGGTTAGCTAAAGGTCCCACTTGAGTTTCCAAATGCATGTCGCGACATATAGAGAGACATCATAATTGCATTTCTTTGTCACTTGTTGATTGTACTTTCTTTTCCATACCAAATCTTAGTTGTTATTTCAAAGAAAACATCGGTTGCTAACTACCCTTTGCGCGGTTTGCAGCTTCAGATCTGCCATCCCACTGCCACGGTCAACACTGTACTCATCATGCTTATGTTTTCCCCATTTTATGATGACCACAATAAGCCTACGTGGTTTGTGTCGTAATAGCACTTCTCCACCCATCGAGCTAAACAAGCTTAGTTGTACAAATTCATATATGATATTATTGTTGATATTAGTAAAACTGAGAGATGTTTAATTGGTGAGTTAAATGTTCCTACTTTAGTTTCGAAATGCATGTGAGCCACATATGGAGAGACCGGAAAGAATAGTATTTCTCTGTGCGCTCTGGTTCATCATGGGTGGCCAACCGACATTGTATTGAAAGACTTGTAATATCTTCAATCTGCTTGCTCTTCTGCTCTTCTTTAAGATGATACTCTTCTCTTGCGATCGATTGGTCGGTCGAGTTGTTCTCCTTAGTATATTTTGAATCTTTCGGTCAGGTCGACTTGTTCTTCTTTACTATATGTTGAAGCTATCATCTGCGAAGTGTCATCACTTCTGGAGCTCTCATATTTTGAGTAGTAGGCCACATTATATTAATGCACACAACAAATTACAGCATGCATGGCATCTTTTAAAAGAATTACAGAGATAGCACAAAGGGGTTTACAGGAGGCAGATTGGATTAGAATCACTTACGCATTACAAAGAAAATCTCACTTGTTTTTATGTTTTCATGCATGTCAGATATTGAACATTATCAAAATGAATATGAGAATGGGCGCACGAGAGGAATATTGCGGAACGATCCACTGGCTAACAAACTTGGCATGGTGGAGGATGGCCTATCTTATTCACCCATCAAGGTGCTTGCTCTAGCTTTGCAAAGTTGTATTGGTCGCTCATATTTTGCATCTGACCTCTTGCATTACTTCTACTTTGTTACACCATCTGCTTAGTTTAAGCATCATATATGATTATATGTCATACCTATCCATTTTATGTACCTATTCCATGTGTCGTCACACTATCTTTTTCCACTCAAATGTTGTTCTTTCGTAATAGATGTCCAAAAGGAAGAGGGTGAGTGCAGATCCTCAAGGAGTACAAACTATGTATTTGGAATAGGTAGTGATACCTGTTAAATCAAATAGATCAGCAGCCCAAGAAAACACAGGCCCAACTGTACCACACTTTACCCTTACTCCAGTGGCCAAACCCCTATTAGAACTGCTGGGAGCCCAGCGTCAGGTACTGTCTATGATATCAATTCAAAATTTGAACTCCTAAATTTCTGCTTGTGCCTTACCTTCTCTCTTGTATGAAAACTAATTTCAGATGAATCTCCTTGCTCAAAGGATCATACGATCTCAAAACAATAATGGGCTCTGCATTGCTCTCGTCAGTACCTCTCTGCCTTTTGCCTTGTAACGCTGTACTTAATTAATTGCTATTTGATTATGTATCATCACCGCTTTTGAGCTTCATTATCCTCTGTTTCTTCCAATATTATTTGATCTATATTTACTCTTTGCAAAATGTAGAATAATGGCAATGCTTATAAAGAATTTTCTTTGGGGAATTTATTGAATTATCCTTCCATCAACATGGAGAAGAGCTTTGTCCAGCCCGTGTTAACATGTAATGTAAGTTCATCCTTCTCAAGCCTTCAAACTTTGTTATAGTATAGATTTGGATAGGCATCATTTCTCTCCTCGCTGTTTGCTTTCTTTGTTTACATCTGATTGGATGTTTGCAACAACTACCAGTTTCAAATTGTAGTTGTAATAACATGTTCCTTATGCAGAACAGATCCATTTATTTGCTTATATAATTGTGAAACCTGTTACGTGTCTCCTTGTTTCTCTTTCAGAGTCGTATCTCTTACGCCAAGCAGAACTTTAGAGTAGATAGTGAGCCAAACCATCTTGTGGACAGCGAGATGACCCCAAGGTCCTGTCTTGATGAAGACAGTGAGTTGAAGCTACTCACCAGCAGGTGTGAGATAACCTCTGTGCAGTCGCTGCCTCGATCAGTTCGACTTCTTCAGTCTCAACTTAAAGCGGAAAGGCTTGCTTCAGCTCAGCTCCGACTTGAAGTCAAAGATGCAATGAAGATGTCAGAGGACTGCCGTGCGCACCATCAAGCCTTAAATCTAGTGTTGATGCATCTATCGTTGACACAACTGAGGTCTACTCAGCTTCTTTAGCTGTTTGGGGGGGTTCCTGGCCAGGCCTAGTGCCTTCTGAAGTGCTCTCAGTTTTGTATATTCTTTTGTCGGCGCGTTTATTTGCACTGGTGGAGAACTTTGATGCCCAGTGGATGTAATATGTGATAGCCGTGATAGCCTAGCGTAAGTTGCTTGCTTATTTATTTCCTTGTTGTCTTGTTTATTTGTTTGCTTGTAGTCATTGCAGTTATTTTTCCGCGGTTTGCTAGTGGCTGCAATAACCTATTTTTTAAAACTAGGCTACAATAACCATGGGCTAATATTTACTGTAGTGACACTGGGCCTCCTACGGACCGTAGAAACAGTGGGCCTTCTACGGGCCGTAGAAACAATGGGCCTTCTAAGGGCCGTAGAAACAATGGGCTTTCTACGGGCCATATCATCAATGGGCCTTATACGGGTAGTATGATAACATGGGCCAATAACAGGCCGCATTATGGCCGTAAACGGGCTAGAGTTGGAATCGTTCGTTCATGGGCCGACCATAACGGGCCATCAATAGGCCGTATTTCATGACGCTATGAAAACAGCCCAATGTATTAACGGACCACAAACAGGCCGACTGTAACCACGGGCTGAATTTGGCCCACAAGCAAAAAATGACAGTAACGGGCCGTAAGTAAACGAATGCTGGAAATGAGCCCAAGAATAAATGGGCTCGAGAAGGCCGAAAGATAACATGGGCTGGAAACGGCCCAACGGAATAACGGGCCGTTAATGGGTATAAAGTGATACACTATTCATTACGGGCCAGTTTCACCACGGGCCGTTAATGGGTGTAAAGTGATACACTGTTCATTACGGGCTAGTTTCACCACGGGCCGTTAATAGGCCAAGAGTTACATAGGGCCTCATATGGGCCGAAAGAAGTCATGGGCCATACATGGGCCTGAAGTGAAAATGGGCTGGAATCATATTGGGTGGCCCAGATGACGCTACTGGGCCTAATTCGGATAGGGCATAACGGGCCTTGGGTACATGCCGTTAACAGGCTTTCCATGGGCCGGCCCGCCACATTTTGACCAAGTCAAACGGGCCGGCCTTTTCACCGGAATGGGCCTCTGTTGGGCCGTGCCACGTGTCGCCGTATCATAGGCACCTTCGGTCCAATGAGCGGATGACATATGTCCCAACGGTGAGCCGACACGTGTTTTCTCCAGCCAATGATGATTTTACACGTGGAAAATCCCCATTGGTCGGGGCTGTTAACGGGTTATCGGATCCAAAACCCGACCCGATAGCTTAACGGCGTTCCGTTACGGTGGATGCCACGTGTCGGTCACCCTTGACGAAAGCACTTCTGTGACACGCGATTTATCATCATGGAAGTGGACACTTCCATGATGATAATTTTGGTAATGTCATGGAACACTTCTACGACAGCACAGGTATGACTATCTTGATTTTGTCATAAATTTGTCATGGATGTACATGCATGACAAAAAACGCGACCTACTGTGACAAACACGTATCATCACGGAAGTGTATTTTTTTTGTAGTGCCTCCTTGGGGGCGGCCTCACTAGGCTGGCTCGCGAGGGGCGGAGAGATCAAGGCAAGGGTGTCGGTGGGAACGACACCTATGGGATCACAAGAATCCCTACTACGGTCGCGGGGCGCGGGGTCGTGATAAGAGCGGATCAAACAGATAGCACACGGTTTCCTTATCCAGGTTCGGGCCGCGAGGATGCGTAAAACCCTACTAGCAATGGGGCGTGAGGAGCTCCAAAAAGCCGAATCCTCCTCCTGGTCGCCTTGGGCCTCCTTTTATAGGAAAAGGGGTTGCCATAGTGGCGCACAGGAGGTGGAAAAAATCTGATGATGCGAGTTTATCCCTCGCATTACATGACAAGGCGCCTTTAATGTGTCTTGCTTAGGTGTCCTTGCTTTATCGGGGACGGGGGAGAGCCCTGTCTCGTCCGTCACCGCTCCCTTTCGTGTCGACACACGCCCTGGCCAGCGATGCCCGTGGTGCCATGTAGGCAGGCAGGTAGCTGAGGTGGCGCAGTGGTGGGTCTCCATGAACATCCGCTTGCCGCCACGCAGGTGCCTGCCCAACTGGTTGGGTCGGCAGCTGCATGCGAATGGTGGTGGAGGTTTGATTGGCGTGGGCCTGATCGTGGCCCTACGGGTGTTCTTGGCAAGGGCCTCGCGGTTGCCCCGGCAAGGGTCTTGCCGGGGCCCCGGCAAGGGTCTTGCCGTGGCGCCTGCTGTCATCCCCGACAAGGCTCTTGCCGGGGGCCTTGTGGTCCTCCTTGGCTGGGATCCCGCCAAGGGTCGTCATCTTCTATAGTGTGTATCTGATCTTGAATGTCTTCACAAAGATCTGCATGCCACCACGGGGATGTCTCCCGAATCCTTGCCCCATGGGGGCAGTGGACTCAAGGGTGATTCGCTCCGTAGGTGTGGGGCGAGCTGCCACGGCAAGGGTCTTGCCGGGTTTGCTAAAACCGCCTCCCGGCAAGGATCTTCTGGGGAGTCCGCTTCGTCCCCTTTGCTCTTTGTGGTCTTGGTCTTGGCGTCGTTCTGCTCCTTTCGAGCTTGGCCTTACCTTGGCTCACCTCCTTGCCTTGCTTTCGGTGCGGTGGTGCCGCGGCTCGGACTGCCGTGCAGTTATAGGGGTACAAAAGTGTACCCCTCTTTGTACACCGACAGGAGCCCCGGCCTGGGCCACAAGTAAGCGCAATCGCGTCATTGGGCTAGGCCCAAAAACGATGCGCGGGCAGGTGGGGTGGTTTTTACCGCGGTAAGTCTCTTCGCGCACTGCGCTTCCCATGCCTCCCGCGCGTGGCTCGGCGTTGGGAGGTGTGCGTGACGTGGGCGTCATGCGTGGGGCTGAGCTCTGCGTGCATGCGTCACATCGTAGTAAAGGGGGCGGTTCGCGCCTTCCCCATAAACGGAGGGAGGCGTGGAGGCGCGGCCCATTTACTGAACGGGGCCGAGGCGTCGTCTTCAAGGCGTCCATTCCCCATGATCACGGGGTGGGGAGAGGTCGCCTCACCCGTCGCCTTGGTCCCGCACGCCTGCCACGTGGTTCTAATGCGCTTGGGGTGGCGAACGGTGGAGGCGGGAAACCGGGTCGTCGCGGGCCGGGGCAGCGGGTTGGTCCCAGTTCCCTGCGCCTTCCGCGTCTTGATTGGCTAAGCGGGGCGGCCGAGCCCCCACCCCGTTCCTTTATAAAGAGCGGGAGGGGGGGATGGCGTCCCCCATTCTTCCATCTCCTCCTTTCTTCAGCTTCTGCTCCCCCCTCCATCCGCCATGGAGAGAGGGAATCCTGGCCCTTCAACGGTGGCGGCAAGGGTTGCCGCTCGACAACACGTCCTTCCTTCTCCTGCACCTGTGGTGGCAGAGCCAGCCGTGAGGGGAAGGGGGAGGGGGCTAGGCCGTGGGCGAGGCCGTGGGCGAGGCCGAGGCGCTCGGGGAAGAGGAGGGACAGGCGGCGCGCGGTCTCGCCTCCTTGAGAGTTCCTCCCCATGGAGGGCCATGTTGGGGATGACCCTTGCGAGTTCTTCGTTAGGATGCGACGGCCGCCTCGCCGTCGCCTTTGTCTCCCGACTCCATTCGCGCGGGAGATGGAGCTGGATCCGCCGGAGTCATTGCGGCTGCACATGAGGGGCTGTGGGATCAGCGGTACGCGAGTTCGCGTCGACTTCCCAGCCCCTCACGTGATGTATCTTCGTCGGGGATGGAAGACGTTCGCTCATATCCACCGCTTGACGGAGGGCTCACTCTCCATTTCAAGCTGATGGAGGGCGGCCTCCTCTCCGTCAAGGTCTTCGGGCTCTTTGGGACCCGGGCAAGGTGCTGCGTGGAGAGCTCTTCTGATAGCGAAGACCCCTCCTCGGGCGGGAGTGGCGAGGAGGACAGCGGCAGCGACGATGAGGGTAGCAGGCGGCAGGATGACGGGTCCGACTAGGTGTCGGGCGCCGCTCCGTGCGGCACCGGCGACCCCATCATCCGTGTCGCCGGCTCCTTGAACTTCTCGGGGTCGTCTCCTTGGGCGGCTGGCGTTGGGAGACTGCGGAAGAGGAAGAGGGCGGGCGGCAAGGCCGTCAAATCAGAGTACGCGGGCACCGACGCCTTCGACGCGTGCTGACGTCCTGCCGCCTCGTCTTCGAGCTCTGCTTCCGGCGCCGCCATCACCATCCAGCCTCTGGACGGCCTCCGAGATGTTCTCTTGGTGTCTCCTGCCACCCATAGCTCGCCTAGGCGCCCCTTCTGCCCTTTTCGCCTCCTTGACCTGCCTCCTGAGGAGAGGGACAAGAAAGGGGTTACGGGCACCTTATCTCTTTTTAGCTTGTAAGCCTTTGGGCCTTGGCTGAATTTAAAACTTGTAATCCCATCATTCATGTTTTTCATTCCCCATGGGCTGTACCTGAGTGGAATGTTTTTAGTGAAAAAGGGATGCTTGCCGGCTCATTTGTTTGCGGGTAGAACCCACGACAAGGAGTAAATCCTTGATATCCCTAAGATAAACATTTCCTTGCCCGGCAACAGGCCCTGCCGTCTTCCCACTTCTCGACCTTTCTCACGCTTTTGGCGGAGGCAAGGATGAGGTGGGTTCAGAGCTCCTCGTTTCATCCTTTTGCTGCCGCGACTCGACCAAACCTGGCCCCGAGGCGAGCCCTAGGGCCTAGAGTTTTAGGGAGCACGGTAGCTTTGGGAAAAACGAGGTTTCACATACCTCAGTCCATAAGGGAATGCATGATAAGGGATGAAGAACTTATCTGAAGCTGTAGCCCCCGGCAACTCTGGTTTGCCGTGGGTGAATCTTTGCACTTGCAGCCCCCGGCAATACTGGCTTGCCGGGGTCTAGATGCCGGTCTGTCCCTCTTCTCTTTTTCATCCTCAAGTGATCCGGCAAGGATATCTGTGAGTCCTGCGAACCAAAGAAGACAAAAGAACGGCAAAGAGACGCACACTCGACCTCTAAGCTAGGGGTTAGTCGCCGCTAAGCACTATCAACCCTAACCAAGGACGAGACTCGACCTAGCATGCATGCTATAACTTAGGGCGCCAGCGCTTCATTTATTTATGCTCAGGGTCTGCGCCTGGCTTTGTACAAAGGGTTACATGCATCATCGGCAATGCTTGTACAAAAGGTGGCTTGCCGGGGGGCCCGGCAAGCCGCGCCTCACGGGTAAAACTTGCGAAGATGCTCAATGTTCCAGGAGTTACTCACCGGAACGGCATCTTTGGTCTCAAGGCGGACTGCGCCTGGCCTGGTGACTCGTATTACCCGATAAGGGCCTTCCCACTTTGGCGTCAACTTGTTGGAATTCTTGGCCGATTGAACGCGCCGAAGGACAAGGTCGCCTTCCTCAAGGCTTCGGGCATGAACCTTGCGGCTATGCTAGCGGCGCAAGGCTTGCTGGTAGCGTGCTGCTCTCACAGCCGCCCGAAGACGATCTTCCTCAAGGGGCATTGCGTCATCTTGGCACAGTTGCTCTTGCTCAAGCTCGTCATAAGCGAGCACTCGAGGTGACCCGTATATGAGTTCAGTGGGGAGAACTGCTTCTGCCCCGTATACTAGGGCAAAAGGTGTCTGGCCGGTGGCTCGATTTGGCGTCGTCCCGATCGACCAAAGAATCGCCGGCAACTCATCAATCTAGCGCCTTCCACTCTTGTGCAGCCTGTCAAAGGTCTTGGTCCTTAAGCCTCGCAGTACTTCAGCATTTGCCCTCTCAGCTTGACCATTGCTTCGCGGGTGAGCAACGGAAGCGAAACAGACTTTGCTGCCGAGGTCTTGGGTATATTGCATGAAGGTGCGGCTTGTGAACTGTGTGCCATTGTCGGTGATAACCCTGTTGGGTACGCCAAAACGACACACTAGTCCCTTGAAGAACTTGACGGCTGACTGAGCTGTGACCTTCCTCACTGCCTCCACCTCCGGCCACTTTGTGAACTTGTCGATTGCAATGTACAAGTACTCAAAGCCCCCGACAGCGCGGGGGAAAGGGCCCAGTATGTCGAGCCCCCGGACCGAGAAGGGCCAGGAGAGAGGAATGGTTTGAAGGGCTTGAGCTGGCTGATGAAGCTTCTTTGAATGGAACTGACACGCTTCACACCTGGTGACTAGTGTCGTCGCATCTGGAGGCGGTGGGCGAAGAAGCCTTGCGAAATGCCTTGCCGGCAAGGGCCCTTGACCCAATGTGGGATCCACATATGCCTCCGTGTATCTCCGCCAACAGCTCCAGTCCTTCCTCTCAAGGGATACACTTCAATTTCACACCGTTCGGCCTCTTTCTGTACAGGACGTCATCGACGAACTGGTACATGGTAGAGCGACGGGCTACTTTTTCCGCTTCTTCCTACTCCTCAGGAAGTTCCCCTGTTTGGAGGAATCGGACGGTATGTTGTGCCCATGCTGGAGCCTGGGGCTCGACGGCGAGGACTAAAGGCATTTCCTCCGCTATAGGAGCGGCTGCCTCAATGGCAAGAGCTTGACGCTCCGCCAGAGCCAGTCGTCCCGTGGCGGGCTCAGTATCCCCGGCAACATCCTTGCCGGCGGCTCCGGGGAGCTCGGCGGGAAAGTACTTGCCGGGCCCTGATTTCCTCCTCTTATTCTTCTCTGTTGATGGATCAACGGATGGCTGAGTTAGCTGAAGCACAAAGGTACCTGGTTCCACAGGTAGCTTGAGGGCAGCACATTTTGACAGGTAATCGGCGATATCGTTCTCCGCTCAGGGAACGTGTTCAGCCTGTATACCGTCGAAACGCTCTTCCAGCTTTCTCACTTCATCGACGTAGGCCTTCATCAACGGGCTCTGGTAATCCTTGTTGACTTGCTTGACGACAAGCTGCGAGTCTCCCCTGATGATGAGTTTCTTGATTCCGAGGTCCACTGCGATCCTAAGACCGGCAAGCAGCCCTTTGTACTCTGCCGTATTGTTTGTTGACACCTCCCTTTGGAAGTGCATCTGGATCACGTACTTGAGGTGCTCTCCGGTGGGCGCGACAAGCAGTAAGCCAGCCCCGGCGCCTTGTAAGGAGAAAGCTCCATCAAAGTACATGATCCAATCACAACTTGCCTCCTTGCCGGGGAGAGCAGTCTCTTGGGCTTCTTCGTCAGGCGTTGCGGTCCATTCTGCAATGAACTCCGCTAGGACTCGGCTCTGAATCGTCGAAGTACTTTCAAACTTGAGGCCAAAGCTGGACAGCTCCAGTGCCCATTCCACAATTCTTCCCGTTGCATCCGGATTGTGCAATATCCGTTGCAGAGGGAGGCGAGTGACGATAGTGATCTCGTGTGCCTGGAAGTAGTGACGCAGCTTCCTCGAGGCCATAAGAAGGCCGAAGAGCAGTTTCTGCACGCCGGAGTACCTTGATCTAGCCCCTTGCAGGAGGGAACTAACAAAGTAGACCGGGTGCTGCATCATTTTCTTCTTCGGCGGCACTTCAACTGGTTGTGTCGTCTCTGCATTGGTGGTGTCGGGCTCTGCTGCTGCCATTACCTCGTCGTCAACCTCTCTCTGCGCCACTAGTGCGGCACTAACCACTTGGTCCGTTGCCGCCAGGTATAGCAGCAAGGGCTCCTGTGGCCTATGTGCAACTAGTATTGGCGCGGAGGAGAGGTACTTCTTCAAATCCTGCAATGCTGCTTCGGTTTCTGGCGTCCACTCCATCGGGCCCGCCTTTTTCAGGATCTTGAAAAAGGGAAGGGCGCTTCAGCGAACTTGAAATGAACCTGCCCATGGCAGCGACGCAACCAGCAAGCCGACGCACATCCTTGATTCGCTTGGGTGCTTCAATCTGCTCTATAGCTTTGATTTTGTCCGGATTGGCCTCTATCCCACGCTGTGACACCAAGAACCCAAGAAGCTTGCCGGACGGGACGCCAAAGACGCACTTCTCGGGGTTCAGCTTGAGATTGATCTTGCGCAGGTTTGCAAATGTTTCTTGCAAATCTGGTATGAGGGTTTCCCTGTCCTTGGTTTTGACCACAATGTCATCCATATAAGCTTCCATATTTCTATGGAGCTGGGGTTCAAAACCAATCTGGACCGCCCTTGTAAATGTCGAACCAGCACTCTTCAACCCGAAAGGCATCCGCATGAAACAATACGTACCGCATGGGGTGATGAATGTTGTTTTCTCTTCGTCTTCTCTTGTCATGAAGATCTGGTGGTAGCCGGAGTAGGCTTCGAGGAATGACAACAGATCACACCCAGCCGTGGAGTCAACAATCTGGTCGATGCGCGACAACGGGAAGGGGTCTTTAGGGCAAGCCTTATTGATATATGTGTAATCAATACACAGTCTCCACTTCCCATTTGCCTTGCGCACTACGACCGGATTGGCCAACCACGTTGGATGGAGCACTCCTCTTACCAAACCCGCTGCTTCCAGTTTCGAATCTCTTACGTGATGAACTCTTGTCGTTCCAAAGCTTGCTTTCGACCTTACGCTTGACGGGCGCGCATGAGGGCAGACAGCAAGGTGGTGCTCAATCACCTCCACAGGAACACGGGGATGTCGGAAGCTTGCCATGCAAACACATCGACATTCGCCCGCAGGAAGGTGTGGCGCGTCTTCCTATTTGTCGTCAAGGGTGGATCTTATGGTAAAAGCTCCTCCGTGCCGTCCTCATTGATGAAACCTTCTTGGTTCCGGCGGTATGGGCTGGGCTTCTTGTTTCCGCCGGTGGAGCTCTCGGCACGTCCTCGACGGCAGCGCTACACTCTGAAGAGGTGCGCTTGCCGGAGTGAGTGTCCGAGGTCTCACCGGTCTTCTTCTTCTTCTTCCCTCCCGGGGTCCCAGCGGCAGGAGCAAGTGCCCTAGTGGCGGCAGCTGCTGCAACTGCTTGCTGGTATACTTGGTCAGCGCAAATCAGCGCATCTTTATTATCGGAGGGGATGGTGATGATCGTCACAGGTCCTGGCATCTTCAGGGTGTTGTAGGCGTAGTGTGACACCGCTATGAACTTGGCCAGCGCTGGGCGGCCAAGGATCCCATTATAGGGCAAAGGGATCTTGGCAACATCAAACACGATCCTCTCCATCATGTAGTTCAGGTCGCTTCCAAAAGTCACGGGCAGCGTGACCTTTCCCTGGGTTGGCTTCTTCTGGGTTGACCCACGAAAGCGTGCCCGTCTCTTGAGGTCTCCATCGGGAATCTGCGGTTTCTCGATCACGGCGGCGAGATCAAGTTCAGACCGGCCCGCCATCGACTAGCATCTTCGTCACCTTGAGGTTGCGTATTGTTGGTGAAACCAACAATGGCAAGCACCGACCTTGATAGTGCGATCGGGGTGATCCTTAGTGTCAAAAATGATAGGTGTGTTGGACCACTTCATGACCTTTGGGCATCAAGCGAGCGGCTCTGCCGCTGTAATCTCGCGCCTTTGTTTAAGCCGGCGGTGAGAAGTATGCAGCGAGGCGCCGCCGTCGGCCACATAGCCTCTGTAGCTTCGAAACTCTTGGTCGCGGATTAAATGCGTCCTCTTCGTGATCGTCGTCTTCAGGCTTTCTGTCACGGCCCCGGGCGGGCCTCTCCTGTTGTTTTTCCTTGCCGCGACGGCCCGCCTGGCCGTCACGCTTCTTGCCGGACCCCTCAGCACCATCTGGGCCCTTCTCCTTGTCCCGCCTTTCATACTCAGCCCTCTGCTTCTCAGCGAGGAGCTCAACCTGCCGGCAGTCTTGGAGAGCATGGCCTTTGGTGCGATGGATCTTGCAGTATCGCTTGTCGGAGTTTCCTAGCTTCTCGGCAGCCGCCAAGGCCCGGCAGGCGACACATCCGGCAACTTCCTTGCCGGGGTCATCTGCCTTGGTTTTCTTGGTGGAGCTGGTGTCATCAGATCCCTCGACGGCAAGCACGGCTTTACCTTTGCGCTTCCTTTTGCGGCGCCGGCCTTTCTTCGCCGGGGCGGCAATATCCTCATCTGAGGTGTCGGTTTCCACGCCAGCATCTTCGCCGGGGTACTTCCTTCCCTCTTCAGCTCGGGCACATCTGTCAGCAAGAACATAGAGTTCTGCTACATCTTTCACCTTGTTCATTGCCAGCTCTTCGCGCATCTTGCGGTTACGCACGTTCTGATGGAACGCGCTGATGATGGTGGTAGGGTGAACATCAGGGATATTGTATTGTATCCGGCTGAACCTCTGTATATACTTGCGGAGACTCTCGCCTCCCTTCTGGGGAATGAGGTGCAGGTCGCTTGCTTGGCCATGGGCTTGGTGGCCTCTAGTAAAGGCGCCCACGAACTCATGGCACAAATCCGACCAGGAGGAAATATAGTCTACCGACAAGTGCATCAACCATGACATGGCCTTGGGTTTAAGAGCCAACGGAAAGTAATTCGCAAGCACCTTATCGTCGCGGGCTCCGGAAGCTTGCATCGCGATGGTGTAGATGCTGAGGAACTCGGACGAGTGGGTCTTGTCGCTGTACTTTTCGCCCACGTCGGGTTTGAAGGTGCGGTGAGTGGGCCACTGGAACTGCCGCAGCTCATGGGTAAAAGCCGGACAGCCTACCTCGTAAGGTAGGCCTCCAGGGCTCTCCGGTGCCGGGTAGCTCACAGCTGGCCCTGCTCGCCTGTCTGATTGGTGGCGCGCTCTGCACCGGCGCTCGATAGTGGTTCGAGCGTCTTCATGTTCTCGTTCCCGGAGAACTTGGCGCTGGTCACAGTGGGCCCGTGGTTCGGACGATGCTATGGAGATTTCGTCGCCCGTGACGTCGCGACGGGCTGGCATCCGCGGTACCGGGCGAGGAGGAGGCGAGTGCACCATGGTCGCGGCGCTGCCGGCTTTCCTGCCACAGGTGCGTGGGACTCCGTCGGAGCGTCGACCCGGGGGCTCCACCGGACTCGGTTCGTCTTTGTTGGCCACCGCAACCAGGCTTCGGATAATGGCTCTCCATTCGTCGAGTTTCCCCGTAGTGGGAGGAAAATCGAGGAGCAACTGCGCGCGCGCCAGGGCTTCTGCTGGCGTTGGTGGCAGCGAAACCTGCATGGATCGCGACGTGCTTCGACTTCTGACCATGTCAGAAGGAGCTCTATCACGACCCCACGGTCGCATGCCATCTTCACCAGCGCCTCGGCGAGCGGGCGGGTCTTCTAAATCCCGGGAGTGGCGCTCGGGGCTCTTTCCGCGGTGACGCCCGGGGTCCTTGGCGTGATTATGCCGTTCGTCGGGCGCTGCTTGAGAGGAGCGCGCCGTCGGCGCCGGCGTGGGAGTCTTGGAAGCCCTCGCGTCGCCTTCGGGCGGGGTGGCAGCGACCTTGGAAAGCCCCGCGCCACCCGCGGAGGGCCTGGCTCCATCTTTGGATTTGGCGGCGTCCGGCCCGTTACCAGGCGCACGAACATCACCGCCTCCCAAACTTCGGCTGATGGGACGGTGTTGGTGTTCGCGAATGGCGCCCCGGGTCCTTTCTGCGACCGGTCCGCTGCTCGCCCGCGTCGGGACGGGATGTCCGGCTTCCGACGGGCCAACCGCCACCGTCATCTTCTTCTTGGGCGCCATGACGATGAAGAAGCGTCGAACTAACTGCTAGAGCCGATTCTCACAACTGCGCCCTTGCCCCTACCTGGCGCGCCAAAGATGTCGGTGGGAACGACACCTATGGGATCACAAGAATCCCTACTACGGTCGTGGGGCGCGGGGTCGTGAGAAGAGCGGATCAAACAGATAGCACACGGTTTCCTTATCCAGGTTCGGGCCGCGAGGATGCGTAAAACCCTACTCCTGCTTTGGTGGTTTGTTTATCTGTGTTCTTGAACTAGCAATGGGGCGTGAGGAGCTCCAAAAAGCCGAATCCTCCTCCTGGTCGCCTTGGGCCTCCTTTTATAGGAAAGGGGTTGCCACAGTGGCACACAGGAGGTGGAAAGGGTACAGTGATGCGAGTTTATCCCTCGCATTACATGACAAGGCGCCTTTAATGCGTCTTGCTTAGGTGTCCTTGCTTTATCGGGGACGGGAGAGAGCCCTGTCTTGTCCGTCGCCGCTCCCTTTCGTGTCGACACACGCCCTGGCCAGCGATGCCCGTGGTGCCATGTAGGCAGCAGGCAGCTGAGGTGGCGCAGTGGTGGGTCTCCACGAAGATCCTCTTGCCACCACGCAGGTGCCTGCCCAACTGGTTGGGTCGGCAGCTCCATGCGAACGGTGGTGGAGGTTTGATTAGCGTGGGCCTGATGGTGGCCCTACGGGTGTTCTTGGCAAGGGCCTCGTCGTAGCCCCGGCAAGGGTCTTGCCGGGGCCCCGGCAAGGGTCTTGCCGTGGCGCCTGCTGTCATCCCCGGCAAGGCTCTTGCCGGGGGCCTTGTGGTCCTCCTTGGCTGGGATCCCGCCAAGGGTCGTCATCTTCTATAGTGTGTATCTGATCTTGAATGTCTTCACAAAGATCTGCATGCCACCACGGGGATGTCTCCCGAATCCTTGCCCCATGGGGGCAGTGGACTCAAGGGTGATTCGCTCCGTAGGTGTGGGGCGAGCTGCCACAGCAAGGGTCTTGCCGAGTTTGCTAAAACCGCCTCCCGGCAAGGATCTTGCCGGGGGAGTCCGCTTCGTCCCCTTTGCTCTTTGTGGTCTTGGTCTTGGCGTCGTTCTGCTCCTTTCGAGCTTCGGCCTTACCTTGGCTCACCTACCTTGACTTGCTCAGTGCGGTGGTGCCCGCGGCTCAGACTGCCCGTGCACAATTATAGGGGTACAAAAAGTGTACCCCTCTTTTTGTACACCGACAAAGGGCACCTCGCGAGGTTCCTATGACGCAAGCCATGACGACCGGAGCCAGGAGGGCGCCAACGTGCATAGTGTCCTCGTTTCCTCTTTGGTGCTAAAGAGGCAAGCGCATGGGAGGAGTCCTGAGGCATCAGGTAAAGATTTCCATATCAGTGCAATGAGACCAAGACCAGCAGAACGGCAAGATGGAGGTCACCGTGGAGCCCAAGACCGCGTCACCACCAGAGCCTTTGGCAGGCGAAGACCACCTTTAGTCAGGATAACTTGTACTAGTTGTCTCCCTTCAAATTTGGCCGTTGTGGCATCCCTTCCTGCCGGCATTTGGGAAGAGGACTAGGGCCTCTATAAATAGGGCTAGCCACAATAGTAGGAGGCAACTGATCTCGAGCCATTCAGATCATCTTCATCCACACAAGCTCACCAAGCACAAGAGCACCTCTTCTCAGGAGGCTGTTCTTCCCTTGGAACTGTTCATCCTCAGCCCGAGAGGCAATCCACCACACCACACTGGAGTAGGGTATTACACCAAATCGGTGGCCCGAACCAGTATAAACCTTGTGTCTCTTGTTCTGTGAGTTCGACGCGCTGAGCTTTGAGATCGCGGTGAGGGCGTGAGCTAGGGGGAGGAGAGATCTTCATGCGCACCCCAGTGTTTGAACCTCAAGGGTTTTGCTGGAACCCGAAATCCGACAGACGATTCATATCACAATTGGGAGAAAAGGCCATATCGTTGTACAAACTCCCGAAACAGACCAAGAACTTCAAATTGACTAGCGAGGAAGGAGATGCCCTAGAGGAAATCAAGAGGCTTCTTGCTACAAATCCTATACTCATGGCGCCTGAAGTAGGCGAACCAATGTTACTATACATTTTCGCCACCAACCAAGTCGTCAGCCCTGCACTCGTAGTCAAACACAACGCTGAAGGCCACAGGTTCCAGGTGCAAAGGCCCGTATACTATGTTTCTGAGGTATTCACCCCGTGTAAAACAAGGTATCCTCACTATTAGAAAATCTCCTAGGCTCTGATCATGACATCTTGGAAGTTGCAGCATTACTTTCAAGAATGCTCTATCACCATCGCATCTGAGGTCCCTTTAGGTGACACCATCAACAACACAGACGCAACTGGCTACATCACTAAGTGGGCTATCAAACTAGGTTGAGGGCTAGGTTGAGGGCTAAGCGAGAATTCCTAGAAAAAGCAATTCCACCCGGTTTTTATCGTAATCATGATGAAGAGCTTAAAATGATTAGTGTCTCACACGTTGAATATTTGTTAGAAATATTAAACTTTGTGAAAAGGGGACTAAATATGAGTCAACTTTAGCTAGAAGGTGTCTCAATTGTTTGGAGGGTGATAATCTTAATGAAAAAATGATAAAAGTGGGTTTGGAGAGGTCAAAACTTTAAATAGTGATGTGCCCACTACTTTGGATTTCAAGGATTTCAATTATGATAGTTGTTCTTTAATTGAGTATATTTCCTTGTTGCAATCCATGATAAATTCTCCCAATGCTCATGAACAAAATAAATCTTTTACTAAACATATTGTAGTAGCTATGATGAAAGCTTTAGAAGAAAAGCTAGAATTGGAGGTTTCAATTCCTAGGAAATTATATGATGAATAGGAACCTACTATTAAAATAAACATAAAAAATTATGAGTGCAATGCTTTATGATTTGGGTGCTAGCGTTTTCACTATATCCAAATCTTTATGTGATGTGCTAGACCTTCATGATTTGGATGAATGTTCTCTTAATTTGCACTTTATGGATTCCATTATTAAGAACCTTTGGGGTAGAATAACTGATGTTATTATTCTTGCAAATAGGAATTATGTGCCCATTGATTTCATTGTGCTTGATATTGGTTACAACCCGCCTTGTCCCATAATACTTGGTAGGCCTTTCCTACGTACCATAGGTGCTATTATTGATATGAAAGAAGGTAATATAACATTTCAATTTCCATTAAAGAAAGGATGTAACACTTCCCTAGAAAGAGAATTAAGCCACCATATGAATCTATAATGAGGGCCACCTATGGGATTAATTTGAAGGATGATAACACTTGAAACTATGCATTACGCCTAGCTAGGCGCGAAACAATAGTGCTTGCTGGGAGGCAACCCAATAGCTACCTTTATTTTTCTTGTTTCTTTTCTATTTTTGTGTGAAAACAATTATGCTACTATTATGGTTGTGTTTTTGTGTTTAAATTAGAGTTTGTGCCAAGTAATTAAAGCCTTTGGGATTATTTGGTTGATAGTTAATTTGATTCTGTGAGAAAATAAAAGCTTTTGCGCCAAGTAGAAGAATTTTTTAAATTCACTAGAACGTGATAAAATTCATAATTTTTTACACATGATTGCTATGCAAATTTCCCATGTCTTCCTAATTTTTCAGAATTTTTTGAGTTACAGAATAACGGTCATTGTCCAGATCATTATAGACTATTCTGTTTTTAACAGATTCTTTTTTCGTTGCATTGTAATGAATATATGGATTGTATCGAGGTATAAGTCATGATGAAGTTAGAATACAGTTGGTATTATGAAATAATAAAACATGAATGGGTTTACAACTATACCTAAAGTTTATGATTTTCTTTTTATACTAACGGATGAGTTTTTCATTGAGTTTTATGTGCTGAAGTTTTCAAGTTTTGAGTGAGATCACGATCGATGAAGGAATAAGGAGTGGCAAGACCTAAGCTTGGGGATGCCCAAGGCGCTAATGTAATATTAAAGGAAATCCAAGACTCTAAGCTTGGGGATGCCTCAGATGGCATCCGCTCTTTCTTCTACCAACCTTCGGTAAATTACTTGAAACTATATTTTTATTCATCACATGATATGAGTTTTGCTTGGAGCGTCATGTATTATACGAGTCTTTGCTTTGTTTGCATTTTAGTTTGCCACAATCATCTTTGCTGGACATACCTTTTTAAGGGACACACATTATTCGTGATTTGTTAGAATACCCTTTATGCTTCACTTATATCTTTTGAGCTAGGCGGTTGCTCTAGTGCTTCACTTATATCATTTAGAGCACGACAATGGTTATACTTTAAAGAAATAGTTTCACTCCCACGCTTCAATTATATCATTTTGAATGTTTGATAAATAGTAATGGTAATATGCACGGGTTATGAAATTGGTCCTAATATGATAGGTATTCAAGAGGGATATAATAAAAAGTTTCATGTAGATTACTGAATATCATAAGTTTGATTCGTTGCAATAGTTTCACGATAAAGACGATAATATGTGGGAAGTACTAGTGAATGATTGTGGTTTAGTAAGAATATTGGTGTTAAGGTTTTTGATTCCCAAAGCATGCACGTATCGTCTCCCGTTAAGCTAAGAAGTTGGAGCACGATTTATTATTGTGTGTCTTCCTTTGCATGAAGGTCAAGGACGCGTGATGGTTAACTCCTGCCAACCTCCCCTCTAGGGGCATGCATAGTAATTGTCGGTTGATACGTCTCCAACATATCTATAATTTTTTATTGTTCCATGCTGTTATATTATCATTCTTGGATGTTTGACAATCATTTTATAGCAACTTTATATCATTTTTGGGACTAACCTATTGACATAGTGCCCAGTGCCAGTTGTTGTTTTTTGCTTGTTTTTTACTTCGCGGAAAATCAATACCAAATGGAGTCCAAACACAGTGAAACATTTTGGAGATTTTTTCTGGACCAAAAGACACCTGTTGGGCCAAAAAAGTGCCAAAGGGGGGCTCCGAGGGGAGCAAACCCACCTGGGAACTCCTGGGGGCCCAGGCGTGCCCTGGTGGGTTGTGCCCACCTTGTCCGCCTCCCGCACCGCCTCTTTGCTCAATAAATACCCCGAAAATACAAAAACCCTAGGGGAGTCGACGAATCACAATTCCAGCCGCCGCAAGTTCCCAAACCACCAGATCCAATCTAGACACCATCACGGAGGGGTTCATCATCCTCATTGCTGCCTCTCCGATGATGCGTGAGTTGTTCATTGTATACCTTTGGGTCCATAGTTCATTGTATACCTTTGGGATCCGATGAACTTTGAGTTTATGATCAGATCTATTTTATCCATGAAAGTTATTTGAGTCTTCTTTTAATCTCTTATATGAATGATTACTTATAGACTCGTATTTCTTCTTCGAATCTTTGGTTTAGTTAGGCCGACTAGATCGATTTTTCTTGCAATGGGAAGAGCTGCTTTGTGATGGGTTCGATCCTGCGGTGTTCCTTCCCAGTGACAAAAGGGGCAGCAAGACACGTATTGATCGTTTCCATTAAGGATAACAAGATGTGGTCTATTCCTACATGAATAGATCTTGTCTACATCATGTCATCGTTCTTATTGAATTACTCTGTTTGTCCATGAACTTAATACACTAGATGCATGCTAGATAGCGGTTGATGTGTGGAGTAATAGTAGTAGATGCAAGCAGAAGTCGGTCTACTAATCTTGGACGTGATGCCTATATAATGACCATTGCCTCGATATCATCATAAGTATTTGAAGTTCTATCAATTGCCCAACAGTAATTTGTTTACCCACCATATGCTATTTTCCACGAGAGAAGCCACTAATGAAATCTATGGCCCCCGGGTCTATTCTTTTTCATATTTGCCTTCGAGGTCTATTTTTATTTGCTTTTACTTTCAAATCTATTATTCCAAAAACCCAAAAATACCTTGCTGCACTTTTTCTTTATTTATTTTGTTTTATTTTATTTTATTGTGAGATCTATTTATCCAATCTACCACAGTTTTATCTATCTTTTAGCCGGGGAGAATCAAGTCAAGTCTCCCGACAACTCGCCAATTTCCGACGTCGTTACCTAAATGGGATTGACAACCCCTCATAAGCGTCAGGTTGCAAGTATTTGTTCTTTGTGTGCAGGTACCATTTACATAGTGTTGATTGGTTCTCCTACTGGTTCGATAAGCTTGGTTTCATCACTGAGGGAAATACCTACCGCAGTTGTGCTGCATCATCCCTTCCTCTTTGTGGAAATACCGACATAGTTCAAGCCGCATCAAAAGGAATTTCTAGCGCTGTTGCCGGGGAGACATCATCAACATCTATCAGGTTCCTAATGACATATCTCATCTCCTTGCAATTCACATTATTTTCCATTTGCCTCTAATTTTCATCTCCCCCACTTCAAAAAAATTTGCCTTTTTATTTGTCTTCTTTTTTGTTTGCCTTTTTCTTGTTAGATCTCTTGTTTGCTATCTTTCCTTGCCTGCCATGTGTCTTCTATTTGCTTGCATCTTTTCTTTCTAAAAATATAATATGGATCCTCATCCACTTGCTAATCTTTTCAAAAGATCCAATTATGATGAACCAATTGCTAGTGAGTTGAGTGCACTAGATTATCTTTATGTAGTTTTGCTAGAAATTCGTGAATCTGAAAAATGTGATGAAGTGCTAAAAGAAGAAATTGATGAAGTGATTCACGATAGCTCCTTGAATGAAAAGCATGATTGCAGTGGTGCTATCATAAATTCTATTAATGTCAATTGTGCTAATAATTTGCAAAACCCCAAGGTTGGGGATGCTAATTTTGATATGTCCAATACTTATTGCAATGATCATGATTGGGGTGATCACGTTTCTTATGATCTTGAAAAATTGTTTATGCCTCATGATGAATATTCTATTGATAATAATGTTTGCATTAATACTGAAAGTTGGGTTGCAAGAGCGTCAACTTTAGGTAAAAGTAATCCCACATATTTGGAGAGTGTTCAATCTTATGAAACTTTTTATGTAAGTGGGTTTGATGTTAATCCCATTATTTTGGAAGATTATAAAACTTTTATGCATGTGGATCATGAAGAGAAGATTTTATATGATAGCTATATTGTTGAATTTTATTATGATCCTACATGTAATTATTATGAGATTGGAAAATATGGTTGTAGAAAATTTCATGTTGCTAAATTACCTCTCCTTATGTTGATTTTGCTATCGTTTCTTTCTTCTTCCTTGCATGTGCTAGATATTTCTTGTCTTGATAATTTTTTTGCCTACAAAATGCCTATGCGTAGGAAGTATGTTAGACTTAAATGTGTTTGTCACATGATTCATGATTCTCTCGTCATGTTTCAATTATTATCTTTCATGTCAGCATCATTGAAATCGCAAAGCCTATGTTAATGGCCATAAATAAAGAGCTTGTTGGGAGGCAACCCAATGAATAAAATTTATTTTCGTCTTTTTATTTCCATTCTTGAGTGTTTTCACAATTATGCTAATGTTATGATTGTGCTTTTTATGTTTTAATTAGTGTTTGTGCCAAGCAAAGCCTTTGGGATCATGTTGGGTGATAGTTGATTTGATCTTGTTGAAAAATAGAAAGTTTTGGGCCCAGTAACATAATTTTTAATATTCACAGAAGCGCGATAAAATCATGATTTCTGCACAAAAGATTGATATACAAAACATGTCCTAATTTTTCAGAATTTTGGAGTTACGAATATTCAAGTTTTCATATTGCTCTGATACATTGCTCTTTTTGGCAGATTCTGTTTTCTTTGTGTTGTGTGCTTATTTTGATGAATCTATGGTTTGTATTGGAGGGTATAAGCCATGGTAAAGTTGGAATACAGTAGATATAATGCAAAAATAAAATATGAATGGGTTTGCAACAGTACTTAGAGTAGTGATTTTCTTTATTATACTAACGGATCTCACGAAGGTTTTGTTAAGTTTTGTGTGATTGAAGTTTTCAAGTTTCCGGTGAGATCGCGATGGATGAAGGAATAAGGAGTAAGAAGAGCCTAAGATTGGGGATTCCCCATGGCACCCCAAGATAATTTTCAACGAGAAACAAGCAACTAAGCTTGGGGATGCCCCGAGTGGCATCCTCTCTTTCTTCTAACGACCATCGATATTTTACTTGGAGCTATATTTTTATTCATTACATATCATGAGTTTTTCTTGGAGCGTCTTGTATTATATGATTCTTTGCTTGTTTTCCTTTTTAGTTTGCCACGAGTATACTTGCTGGACACACCTATTTGAGAGAGCCAAAATTATGCTATGATTTGTCAGAATTGCTCTATGTGCTTCACTTAAATTCTTTGAGCTATGGAATTGCTCTACTGCTTCACTTATATCTTTTTTAGCACGGTGTGCTTTAATGTTTTGGAAGAAATGCTCTCATTCTTCACTTAGATTTATTTGAGAGTTAGTAATTTTTGAAGAAATTCTCTCATGCTTCACTTATATTATTTTGAGAGATGACATTTTTATGCTCATGTTCTTCACTTAGATTTGTTTGAGCTTATGAAAAGCAACATATGCAATTAGTCCCAAAGTGATAAATATTCAAGAGGGATATAATAAAAACTTTCAAGAAGATCATTGGGCAAAATAAACTTGATTCTTTGTAATAGTTTTGCAATATGATGATAGTAATATGTGAGTCATGTTGATGAGTAATTATGCTTTAGTAAGAATATTTGTATTAAGGGTTGTGATTCCCTATGCAAGCATGAAAGTCAATAGTTATGCAATGAAATTACATCATACTTGTGGTGTATTATTCGATGTTAGTTACGCATAATTCTCGCTTATGAGATTTTTCGTTTCTTGGTTGGATGCTTCTCAATCTTTTTGCTAGCCTTCACTTGTACTAAGTAGGAATACTACTTGTGCATGCAAAATCCTTAAACCCAGTTTTGCCATATGAGTCCACCATACCTACCTATATACGGTATTTCCATGCCATTCTAAGAAAATTTGTATGTGCCATCTCTAATTTTCAAAATAAATTTCCTTTTGTGTGCTCGTACCGGTCATGAAACGGTAGGGTGTGGCAGATATTTTGCCATGCTAGATGTGTTATTCTCAAGATGAGTGTTTATTCACTTGTCATTACATGAGAGTATGGCAAAGGTATTAGGGATGCCCAGTCCCGAAATGAAAAATGAATTTACCTTATGTTGTCAAATAATAAATTACTTGGGAAGTGTTGCTATGGACGGCACCCGTGGATACGGCTTGTCGTGGAATGTGAAAGTATGGTGGAAAAAGGAATAAACTTTATTTTCTAGCATGGAAAGTATTGGGAATTACTCGATCATTTTCGTTGACAAGAAAAGCATGCCACCCAAAATGTTTTATCTCCATCTGTTTTCGCTTTGAGCTCTGGTCCCTCTACAAATCCCTACTTCCATCTACGAAGGGCCTTTCTATTTACTTTATGCAATTTTTATTTTTATTTGAGTCTCCATCTTCTCTTATAAAGAACCAACTAAGGGGCACTATGTCCGTACTTGAGCATTAGGTGTAGCTAATATGCGAGTGTGTTTCATGAATGGATCAATGATTGAGCATAATGGGCTAGGGATAACATGCATTAGTGTTGATATTTTGAAAGACATGGTTGCTTGTTGATATGCTTGAGTATTGAAATCATCATGTCAAAACTAAACTATTGCTTTGAATCATATAAAATTCCAAATGTCCATGCTACAAAAAAGAATATGTGATGAACATGATATGCAACATTCCACATCAAAAATTCTGTTTTTATCAATTACCTACTCGAGGACGAGCAGGAATTAAGCTTGGGGATGCTGATATGTCTCCAACGTATCTATAATTTTTTATTGTTCCATGTTGTTATAATATCATTCTTGGATGTTCTATAATCATTTTATAGCAACTTTATATCATTTTTTGGGACTAACCTATTGACATAGTGCCCAGTGCCAGTTGATGTTTTTTGCTTGTTTTTTACTTCGCAGAAAATCAATACCAAACAGAGTCCAAACGCAGTGAAACTTTTTGGAGATTTTTCTGGACCAGAAGACACTTGTTGGGCCAAAGAAGTACCAGAGGGGGCTCCGAGGGGAGCACAACCCACCTGGAAGCGCTTGGGGGCCCAGACGCGCCCTGGTGGGTTGTGCCCACCTCGGCCGCCTCCCGCACCGCCTCTTTGCTCTATAAATATCCTGAAAATTCAAAAATCCTAGGGGAGTCGACGAAACACAATTCCAGCCGCCGCAAGTTCCAGAACCACCAGATCCAATTTAGACACCATCACAGAGGGGTTCATCATCCTCATTGGTGCCTTTCCGATGATGCGTGAGTAGTTCATTGTAGACCTTCGGGTCCGTAGTTAGTAGCTAGATGGCTTCCTCTCTCTCTTTTGATTCTCAATACAATGATCTCTTGGAGATCTATTTTATGTAAATCTTTTTGCGGTGTGTTTGTTGGATCTGATGAATTTGAGTTTATGAACAGATCTATTTTAACCATGAAAGTTATTTGAGCCTTCTTTTGATCTCTTATATGCATGATTACTTATAGCCTCACATTTCTTCTTCGAACCGACTAGATCGATTTTTCTTGCCATGGGAAGAGGTGCTTTGTGATGGGTTCGATCGTGCGGTGTTCTTTCCTAGTGACAGAAGGGGCAGCAAGACACGTATTGATCGTTGCCATCAAGGATAACAAGATGGGGTCTATTCCTACATGAATAGATCTTGTCTATATCATGTCATCGTTCTTATTTCATTACTCTGTTTATCCATGAACTTAATACACTAGATGCATGTTGGATAGCGGTCGGTGTGTGGAGTAATAGCAGTAGATGCAGGCAGGAGTCGGTCTACTAATCTTGGACGTGATGCCTATATAATGATCATTGCCTGGATATCGTCATAATTATTTGAAGTTCTATCAATTGCCCAACAGTAATTTGTTTACCCACAGTAAGCTATTTTCCTCGAGAGAAGCCACTAGTGAAATCTATGGCCCCCGAGTATATTATTTACCATACTTGCCTTCGAGATCTATTTTTTGTTTGCTTTTACTTTCAGATCTATTATTCCAAAAGCCCAAAAATACCTTGTTGCACTTTTTCTTTCTTTATTTTATTGCAAGATCTATTTATCCAATCTACCACAGTTTTATTTATGTTTTTGCCGGGGAGAATCAAGTCAAGTATCCCGACAACTTGCCAATTTCTGACGCCGCGACCTAAAAGGAATTTACAACCCCTCATAAGCGTCGGGTTGAAACTATTTGTTCTTAGTGTGCAGTTATCGTTTACATAGTGTTGATTGGTTCTCCTACTGGTTCGATAACCTTGGTTTCATCACTGAGGGAAATACCTACCGTAGCTGTGCTGCATCATCCCTTCCTCTTTGGGGAAATACCAACAAAGTTCAAGCCGCATCATCGGCCCCGTGGGACTGTGGGTACCCAGGCCCGTCTGCCTGCGGCCCAGTGTGCGGCGCATGGGCCCGATGGATGGCCCAATGCCAAGCTTCGTGAGCAAGAAGCCTCGCGAGGCTGTCGTATCATGAGGCCCACGTCCCAAGCGCCCCAGGCAGGGTTGGAGGCGCCATCAGGAGCCTCACGAGGCCCCTCCTCGCAGGGCGTCCTCGCAAGGTTGCCTCCTGAGGTCCCTCTCAGAGGCGGACAAGTCAAGAGATTCCCAACAGGTCGTGTGGCCCCGTGTCTTCACATGGGTGACGAGCGCGACGACGAGCAATGCCAGAGGCCATGCCAGCTGGCGCGGATGAGGAGGCTTTCCTCTTTTGTGCTAAGGGAGCAAGGCCAACCACCAGTTCCCAAAGCAATCCCCAAAGGTTACCTGTTCGGTGCAAGAGGACCAAGACGGCGGGCGCGCAGGGCGGAGGTCATCACCGAGCCCACCGACGAGTCATGGATGGAAACTTTGCAGGTGAAGACCTCCTTTAGTTAGGATAGATTGCACCCCTTGTCCCCTTTCAAAACTGGCCGTTGTGGCAACCCTTCCCGCCAAGCGTTTTCGGGGGAAGAGGACCAAGGCAAGTACAAGAGAGGGAGGAGTGCCTCCGTAGTGGGGGAGCGATTCATCATCTCCTCACACCCACTGTACTCTAATTCCTCCTCACGAGAGCAATCCAACCACCAAGAAGGAGTAGGGTTTTACACGGCAAGGTGGCCTGAACCTGGGTAACTAATGTGTCTCTGGCTTGCCTCCACTAGCTCGCTTGCGACATAGCTTCATTGTGGTTGTAGCAGGAAGAAGTAGGGTGGTAGGAACAAGCGCTCCCCAGAGTTCGAACCTCTTGGGTCCCCGGAGCCCTAATTCCAACATTTGGCGCGCCAGCTAGGGGAGCACCACTGTTCTTCTGCTCCGCTGTTCTTCGCTCCACCGACTCCGTGGCTGACTCTCGCCGCGTGCGTGCCGAACGCCGGGCGGCTTGCGTCGCCCAAACGGATTGCGCGGGCAGCGACAATCGCCGCAGCTCTGCCGAGCCCGCCGCCGCCACCGCTGACCCCACGGCCCACAAGCAGTAGGACTCTTCCCTGCACCCCTCCATGCAGCCGGACGGCTGCACCGCTATGGCCTCCTCCTCCCTTGGTCACTGTAGGCCTCCGAACACGCAGGCCGCTCCGCTCATGGCGCGCGAGCTGCTCTGCTATTGCCCGACTGACACCGACTATGACGCCTGGCTCAGCCGCATCACCGAGCTCGTCAACATCGCCAGAGACGCCCCAACACCCTCTCACTCACACTGCCCTCCGCTGTCCTGCACAGCGGACGTGGCGCATGGATCGCCTTCGGCACCTCCCTTGTGTAGCGACCTCAGCGAGCCCCAGTGTGACGCGTGTTCACGTGACCCGCCCCGTGGAGCGCCGCAGCCTATCGGGGATGAGGCCAGCTGCCAGATCGTCCACCGCGCACCTCCCGACGCGCGTGTGCTCCTCGCGTAGTAGCATCAGCGCCAGGACCGAATCGTCCAAGAGGTCAAGGCGGTCGGGCGCCAGAAGCGAGCCGCCCTCGCACGCGGTGTTCCTTCAAGCAGCATGGGCCGTCGGGCTTTCACCACGAGCTGCGCGGGTGGTCCGCCCATCAAGTTCAAGCAGAACTGCCCCCATGCTATGAGCCTACGACGGAATTCCCGACCCCACGGAGTTCCTTCAGCTATACGTGCTAAGCATCGAGGTGGCGAACGGCGATGACAAGGTCATGGCGAATTGGTTCCCCATGGCCCTCAAGGATGGCGCGTGCTCCTGGCTCATGAACCTACCCGAGGAGTCAATCTCTTCGTGGAGTGAGCTCTGTGAGCAGATCATCGCTAACTTCAAGGGCATGCGCGACCGCCCCCTCACCATCAACGACCTGCGGCGTGTGGGTCAGCGCCCTGGCGAGACCCTCCGCAAGTACATCCAGCAGTTCAGTCAGGTGCGCCACATGACCCCGCGTGCTTCGGACGAGGCCATCATCTTGGCATTCTCCAATGGCATCACAGACATCAGGATGCGCGAGAAGCTCGCTGTCGGTGTCAAAACCGGCGGATCTCGGGTAGGGGGTCCCGAACTGTGCGTCTAGGCGGATGGTAACAGGAGAGAAGGGACACAATGTTTTTACCCAGGTTCGGGCCCTCTCGATGGAGGTAAAACCCTACTCCTGCTTGATTAATATTGATGATATGGGTAGTACAAGAGTAGATCTACCACGAGATCAGAGAGGCTAAACTCTAGAAGCTAGCCTATGGTATGATTGTTGTTCGTCCTACGGACTAAAACCCTCCGGTTTATATAGGCACCGAAGAGGGTTAGGGTTACACAGAGTCGGTTACAATGGTAGGAGATCTACATGTCCGTATCGCCAAGCTTGCCTTCCACGCCAAGGAAAGTCCCATCCGAACACGGGACGAAGTCTTCAATCTTGTATCTTCATAGTCCAGGAGTCCGGCCAAAGGTCATAGTCCGGCTATCCGGAGACCCCCTAATCCAGGACTCCCTCAATAGCCCCTGAACCAAGCTTCAATGACGACGAGTCCGGCGCGCATATTGTCTTCGGCATTGCAAGGCGGGTTCCTCCTCCGAATTATTCATAGAAGATTTTGAACACAAGGATAGTGTCCGGCTCTGCAAAATAAGTTCCTCATACCGCCGTAGAGAGAATAATATTTACACAAGCTCAATCTGTTGACGTATTCCGCAGCATGACATCACACCACGGCCAAGCCTTTATTTGAATCGTTTCACTGTCCCACCTCAGTGCGTTTAGCGAGGCGGTTTCTTTGGCACGTCTTGTCAAAGCAGAGATCATGTCCCCTTATTCCGGGATTCTCATCAATACGGGCATGGGTAACCCAACCGCGCCATTGATTACGGCGCTTGGGAGATAAGCGAGTTTTATCAGGCCGGTGGGGACACATAGCTTTGTCCGTCCATATAAGGGGATAAGGATCCACTTTTTCACACACGCCTTCTTCCTCCTTTGCTCATCCATTTCCGCGCACTTAAGCTCCAGCGCCCAAATCCGCACATCCTACCTCAACCTTCTCCAACTATGTCCGGAGCGGGAGGCAAGTGGATGGCCTCCTCCGTCACGGAGGGGCACATCAAGAAGCTGCGGAAGGCCGGATACTTGTCCGACGACATCGCGCATCGGCTCCCCGACAAGGCGCAACTCATCCCCACCCCCCATGCCCCATGAGAGGGTGGTGTTCCTTCCCCACTTCCTCCGCGGACTAGGGTTTCCACTTCACCCATTTGTCCAGGGGATCAAGTTCTGCTACGGCCTAGATTTCCACGATCTGGTCCCGAATTTCATCCTCACCATCTCGGCGTTCATCGTCGTGTGCGAGGCCTTCCTCTGCATCCAGCCCCACTTTGTATTATGGCTGAATACCATCAATGTCAAGCCGAAGGTAGTGGGCGGCCGCTAAGAGGAGTGCGGAGATGCCATGGTGGGCAAGATGGACAACGCCCCACGGCTCGAGGGCTCCTTTGTGGAGACCATAAAGGTGGCAATCGGGTGGTTCTACATCACCGAGCCAGCCTTGATGTGAGAGGGGCGGCCGCCCCCGAATTCCGATCTGGCTTCCCTACACGGCTCACCTCATGGAAAGAGACGGGCCTGACGTGGGGTAATTCGGAAGAGCTGACCGAACTCCAAACCTGCGTCCAAAACCTGGTGGACAAGAAGCTCAAGTTTGTCAACGTAGTCCAGGTTATGCTCATCCGCCGGATCCTCCCATGCCAGCAACGTGCCTTCAACTTGTGGGAGTTTGATCTGGCACAACACCGAACCTTGAGCCGGCTCTTTGACACTACGTACGAAGATGCCTGGAAGGTGCTGTTCAAGGGTGCCGAGGCTCCGCATCCGCCATCAAGATCGCGGATTCAGCTCATGACATCAAGCCAGCGAGGTAAGCTATTTTACCCTTTACGGGACTCTTTTTCATAGTTTGACTCTATGCGGGATCTAAAACTCCCTCATCTTTCTCGTGGGTAGGCCTCGAGGCTCTCTCGGTGCGGGTAGCTCACAGCTGGCCCTGCTTCGCTGTCCCGATTGATGTGGCGCTACTGCCGGCGCTCGATAGTGGTTGGCGTCTTCATGTTCTCGTTCCGGAGAACTTGGCGCTGGTCTGATGGGCCCGTGGTTGAGACGATGCTATGGAGATTTAAATCGCCCGTGGCGTCGCGACAGGCTGGCATCCAGCGATGCCGGCGAGGAGGCGTGCACCATGGTCAGCGGCTGCGGCTTTCACCCTGGTCGTGGGACTCCGTCGGGCGTCGACCAGGGGCTCCACGGACTCGGTTCGTCTTTGTTAGGCCACCGCAACCAGGCTTCGGATAATGGCTCTCCATTACGTCGAGTTTCCCGTAGTGGGAGAAAATCGAGAACAGCTGTAGCGGCCGGGGCTTCACTGGCGTTGGTGGCAGCGAAACCTGCATGGATCGCGGCGTGCCGACTTCGACCATGTCGAAGGGCTCTATCCGACCCGAGTCGCATGCCATCTTCACCAGCGCCTCGGCGGCGGGTCTTCTAAATCCGGGAGTGGCGCTCGGGGCTCTTTCATGATGGCGGGGTCCTTAGCGTTATGCCGTTCGTCGGGCGCTGCTTGAAGGCAGCGCCGTCGGCGCGGCGTGGGAGTCTTGGAAGCCCTCGCGTCGCCTTGGCGAGGTGGCAGCGACCTTAGGCCCAGCGCCACCAGCGAGGCCTGGCTCCATCTTTGGATTTGGCGGCGTCGGCCCGTTACGGCGCCTGAACATCACCGCCTCCCAAACTTGGTGATGGGGCGGTGTTGGTGTTGCGAATGGCGCCCGGGTCCCTTTCTGCGACCGTCCGCTGCTCGCCAGCGTCGGGGCCGGGATGTCCGGCTTCGGCGAGACCCAACACCACCGTCATCTTCTTCTTGGGGCCATGGCGATGAAAAGCGTCGAACTAACTGCTAGAGCCGATTCTCTGGCTCGCCCTTGCCCCTACAGCGCCAAGATGTCGGTGGGAGCGACACCTATGGGATCACAAGAATCCCTACTACGGTCGTGGGGCGGCGAAGTGCGTGAGCGGATCAAGCGAAGCACCACGGTTTCCTTATCGGTTCGGACGCGAGGATCGTAAAACCCTACTCCTGCTTTGGTGGTTTGTTTATCTGTGTTCTTGAACTAGCAATGGGGCGTGAGGGCTCAAAAAGCGAATCCTCCTCACAGGTGCCTTGGGCCTCCTTTTATAGGAAGGGGTTGCCACGGTGGCACCACGAGGAGGTGGAAAAGAATGCTGATGATCGAGTTTATCCTCGCATTACATGACAAAGCGCCTTTAATGCGTCTTGCTTGGTGTCCTTGCTTTTATCGGGGGAGAGGAGGCCCCTGTCTTGTCGTCGCCGCTCCCTTCGATGTCGACCTGCATGCGCAGCGATGCCCGTGGTGCCATGTAGGCAGCAGGCAGCTGAGGTGGCGCGATGGTGGGTCTCCACGAAGATCCTCTGCCACCGCGGTGCACCAAGCTGGTTGGGTCGGCAGCTCCATGCGGCAGTGGTGGAGGTTTGATTAGCGTGGGCTGATGGTGGCCCTCGGGTGTTCTTGGCAAGGGCCGTCGTAGCCCGGCAAAGGTCTTGCAGGGGCCCCGCAAGGTCTTGCCGTGGCGCTGCTATCATCCCGCAAGGCTCTTGCGGGGCCTTGTGGTCCTCCTTGGCTGGGATCCTGCCAAGGGTAGTCATCTTCTATAGTGTATCTGATCTTGAATGTCTTCACAAAGATCGCATGCCTGCAGGATCTCCGAATCCTTGCCCCATGGGGCGGTGGACTCAAGGTGATTCGCTCCGTGGGTGTGGGGCGACTGCTGCAAAGGGTCTTGCCGGTTGCTAAAACCGCCTCCAGCAAGGATCTTGCCGGGAGTCCTTCGTCCCCTTGCTCTTTGTGGTCTTGGTCTTGGCGTCGTTCTGCTCCTTTCGAGCCCGGCCTTACCTTAGCTCACCTACCTTGACTTGCTCGGTCGGTGGTGCCAGCGGCTCGAGCTGCCCGTGCACAATTATAGGGTACAAAAGTGTACCCCTTTTTTTACACCGACAAAGGGCACCTCGCGAGGTTCCTATGGCGTAAGCCATGACGACCCGGAGCCGGAGGCGCCAGCGATGCATAGTGTCCTCGTTTCCTCTTTGGTGCTAAAGAGGCAAGCGCATGGGAGGAGTCTGAGGCATCGGTAAAGATTTCCATGTCGATGCAATGAGACCAAGACAGCGAGCGGCAAGATGGAGGTCACCGTGGAGCCCAAGACGGCGTCACCACGAGCCTTTGGCGAAGACCACCTTTAGTCAGGATAACTTGTACTAGTTGTCTCCCTTCAAATTTGGCCGTTGTGGCATCCCTTCCTGCCGGCATTTGGGAAGAGGACTAGGGCCTCTATAAATAGGGCTAGCCACAACAGTAGGAGGCAACTGATCTCGAGCCATTCAGATCATCTTCATCCACACAAGCTCACCAAGCACAAGAGCACCTCTTCTCAGGAGGCTGTTCTTCCCTTGGAACTATTCATCCTCAGCAGAGGCAATCCACCACCACACCTTTGGGTAGGGTATTACACCAAATCGGTGGCGAACAGTATAAACCTTGTGTCTCTTGCAGCAGGTTAATGCTGAGCTTTGAGATCGCGGTGAGGCGTGAGCTAGGGAGGAGAGATCTTCATCGCACCCGATGTTTGAACCTCAAGGTTTTCTTGGAACCAAATCCATGAGCCGATTCATATCACAATTGGGAGAAAAGGCCATGTCGTTGTACAAACTCGAAGCAGACCAAGAACTTCAAATTGACTAGCGAGGAAGGAGATGCCTAGAAAATCAAGAGGCTTCTTGCTACAAATCCTATACTCATGGCGCTGAAGTAGGCGAACCAATGTTACTATACATTTTAGCCACCAACCAAGTCGTCGATACACTGTAGTCAAACCACAGCGCTGAAGGCCACGAGGTTCCAGTGCAAAGGCCGTATACTATGTTTACGAGGTATTCACCCGTGTAAAACAAGGTATCCTCACTATTAGAAAATCTCCTAGGCTCTGATCATGACATCTTGGGTTGGCATTACTTTCAAGAATGCTCTATCACCATCGCATCTGAGGTCCTTTAGGTGACACCATCAACAACACAGGCATGGCTGGCTACATCACTAAGTGGGCTATCAAACTAGGTTGAGGAGCTAGGTTGAGGGCTAGCGAAATTCTAGAAAAAGCAATTCCACCGGTTTTATCGTAATCATGATGAAGAGCTTAAAATGATTAGTGTCTCACCGTTGAATATTTGTTAGAAATATTAAACTTTGTGAAAAGGGACTAAATATGAGTCAACTTTAGCTAGAAGGTGTCTCAATTGTTTGGAGGGTGATAATCTTAATGAAAAAATGATAAAGTGGGTTTGGAGAGGTCAAAACTTTAAATAGTGATGTGCCCACTACTTTGATTTCAAGGATTTCAATTATGATAGTTGTTCTTTAATTGAGTATATTTCCTTGTTGCAATCCATGATAAATTCTCCCAATGCTCATGAACAAAATAAATCTTTTACTAAACATATTGTAGTAGCTATGATGAAAGCTTTAGAAGAAAAGCTAGAATTGGAGGTTTCAATTCCTAGGAAATTATATGATGAATAGGAACCTACTATTAAAATAAACATAAAAAATTATGAGTGCAATGCTTTATGATTTGGGTGCTAGCGTTTTCACTATATCCAAATCTTTATGTGATGTGCTAGACCTTCATGATTTGGATGAATGTTCTCTTAATTTGCACTTTGCGGATTCCATTATTAAGAACCTTTGGGGTAGAATAACTGATGTTATTATTCTTGCAAATAGGAATTATGTGCCCATTGATTTCATTGTGCTTGATATTGGTTACAACCCGTCTTGTCCCATAATACTTGGTAGGCCTTTCCTCATTACCATAGGTGCTATTATTGATATGAAAGAAGGTAATATAACATTTCAATTTCCATTAAAGAAAGGATGTAACACTTCCCTAGAAAGAGAATTAAGCCACCATATGAATCTATAATGAGGCCACCTATGGGATTAATTTGAAGGATGATAACACTTGAAACTATGCATTACGCCTAGCTAGGGGCGTAAAACAATAGTGCTTGCTGGGAGGCAACCCAATAGCTACCTTTATTTTTCTTGTTTCTTTTCTATTTTTTGTGTGAAAACAATTATGCTACTATTATGGTTGTGTTTTTGTGTTTAAATTAGAGTTTGTGCCAAGTAATTAAAGCCTTTGGGATTATTTGGTTGATAGTTAATTTGATTACGTGAGAAAATAAAAGCTTTGCCAAGTAGAAGAATTTTTAAATTCACTAGAACGATAAAATTCATAATTTTTTACACATGATTGCTATGCAAATTTCCCATGTCTTCCTAATTTTCAGAATTTTTGAGTTCAGAATAACGGTCATTGTCGAGATCATTATAGACTATTCTGTTTTAAGATTCTTTTTTGTTGCATTGTAATGAATATATGGATTGTATCGGTATAAGTCATGATGAAGTTAGAATACAGTTGGTATTATGAAATAATAAAACATGAATGGGTTTACAACTATACCTAAAGTTTATGATTTTCTTTTTATACTAACGGATGAGTTTTACATTGAGTTTATGTGCTGAAGTTTTCAAGTTTTGAGTGAGATCACGATCGATGAAGGAATAAGGAGTGGCAAGACCCTAAGCTTGGGGATGCCCAAGGCGCTAATGTAATATTAAAGGAAATCCAAGACTCTAAGCTTGGGGATGCAGATGGCATCCGCTCTTTCTTCTAAACCTTGTAAATTACTTGAAACTATATTTTTATTCATCACATGATATGAGTTTTGCTTGGGCGTCATGTATTATCTGAGTCTTTGCTTTGTTTGCATTTTAGTTTGCCACAATCATCTTTGCTGGACATACCTTTTTAAGGGACACACATTATTCGTGATTTGTTAGAATACCCTTTATGCTTCACTTATATCTTTTGAGCTAGGCGGTTGCTCTAGTGCTTCACTTATATCATTTGAAACACGACAATGGTTATACTTTAAAGAAATAGTTTCACTCCCTTCAATTATATCATTTTGAATGTTTGATAAATAGTAATGGTAATATGCACGGGTTATGAAATTGGTCCTAATATGATAGGTATTCAAGAGGGATATAATAAAAAGTTTCATGTGATTCTGAATATCATAAGTTTGATTCGTTGCAATAGTTTCACGATAAAGCGATAATATGTGGGAAGTACTAGTGAATGATTGTGGTTTAGTAAGAATATTGGTGTTAAGGTTTTGATTCCCAAAGCATGCAGTAGTCTCCGTTAAGCTAAGAAGTTGGAGCACGATTTATTATTGTGTGTCTTCCTTTGCATGAAGGTCAGGGCCGCGTGATGGTTAACTCCACCAACCTCCTCTAGGGGCATGCATAGTAATTGTCGGTTGATCGTCTCCAACATATCTATAATTTTTATTGTTCCATGCTGTTATATTATCATTCTTGGATGTTTGACAATCATTTTATAGCAACTTTATATCATTTTGGGACTAACCTATTGACATAGTGCCCGTGCGGTTGTTGTTTTTGCTTGTTTTTTACTTGGCGGAATCAATACCAAATGGAGTCAAACACAGTGAAACATTTTGGAGATTTTTTTGGACCAAAAGACACCTGTTGGGCCAAAAAAGTGCAAAGGGGCTCAGGGAGCAAACCCACAGGAACTCTGGGGCCAGGCGTGCCCTGGTGGGTTGTGCCCACCTTGTCCGCCTCCCACGCCTCTTTGCTCAATAAATACCCGAAAATACAAAAACCTAGAAATTCGACGAATCACAATTCCAGCCGCGCAAGGTTCCCAAACCACCAGATCCAATCTAGACACCATCACGGAGGGTTCATCATCCTCATTGCTGCCTCTCCGATGATCGTGAGTTATTCATTAATACCTTTGGGTCCATAGTTCATTGTATACCTTTGGGATCCGATGAACTTTGAGTTTATGATCAGATCTATTTTATCCATGAAAGTTATTTGAGTCTTCTTAATCTCTTATATGAATGATTACTTATAGACTCGTATTTCTTCTTGAATCTTTGGTTTAGTTAGGCCGACTAGATCGATTTTTCTTGCAATGGGAAGAGCTGCTTTGTGATGGGTTCGATCTGCGGTGTTCCTTCCAGTGACAAAGGGCAGCAAGACACGTATTGATCGTTTCCATTAAGGATAACAAGATGTGGTCTATTCCTACATGAATAGATCTTGTCTACATCATGTCATCGTTCTTATTGAATTACTCTGTTTGTCCATGAACTTAATACACTAGATGCATGCTAGATAGCGGTTGATGTGTGGAGTAATAGTAGTAGATGCAAGCGGTCGGTCTACTAATCTTGGGCGTGATGCCTATATAATGACCATTGCCTCGATATCATCATAAGTATTTGAAGTTCTATCAATTGCCCAACAGTAATTTGTTTACCCACCATATGCTATTTTCCACGAGAAAGCCACTAATGAAATCTATGGCCCCGGGTCTATTCTTTTTCATATTTGCCTTGAGGTCTATTTTTATTGCTTTTACTTTCAAATCTATTATTCCAAAACCCAAAATACCTTGCTGCACTTTTTCTTTATTTATTTTGTTTTATTTTATTTTATTGTGAGATCTATTTATCAATCTACCACAGTTTTATCTATCTTTTAGCGGGAGAATCAAGTCAAGTCTCCGACAACTCGCCAATTTCGGCGTCGTTACCTAAATGGGATTGACAACCCCTCATAAGCGTCGGGTTGCAAGTATTTGTTCTTTGTGCAGGTACCATTTACATAGTGTTGATTGGTTCTCCCACTGGTTCGATAAGCTTGGTTTCATCGAGAAATACCTACATGATTGTGCTGCATCATCCCTTCCTCTTTGTGGAAATACCGACATAGTTCAAGCCGCATCAAAAGGAATTTCTAGCGCTGTTGGGGAGACATCATCAACATCTATCAGGTTCCTAATGACATATCTCATCTCCTTGCAATTCACATTATTTTCCATTTGCCTCTAATTTTCATCTCCCCACTTCAAAAAATTTGCCTTTTATTTGTCTTCTTTTTGTTTGCCTTTTTCTTGTTAGATCTCTTGTTTGCTATCTTTCCTTGCACGCCATGTGTCTTCTATTTGCTTGCATCTTTTCTTTCTAAAAATATAATATGGATCCTCATCCACTTGCTAATCTTTTCAAAAGATCCAATTATGATGAACCAATTGCTAGTGAGTTGAGTGCACTAGATTATCTTTATGTAGTTTTGCTAGAAATTCGTGAATCTGAAAATGTGATGAAGTGCTAAAGAAGAAATTGATGAAGTGATTCACGATAGCTCCTTGAATGAAAAGCATGATTGCAGTGGTGCTATCATAAATTCTATTAATGTCAATTGTGCTAATAATTTGCAAAACCCCAGGTTGGGGATGCTAATTTTGATATGTCCAATACTTATTGCAATGATCATGATTGGGGTGATCACGTTTCTTATGATCTTGAAAAATTGTTTATGCCTCATGATGAATATTCTATTGATAATAATGTTTGCATTAATACTGAAAGTTGGGTTGCAAGAGCGTCAACTTTAGGTAAAAGTAATCCCACATATTTGGAGAGTGTTCAATCTTATGAAACTTTTTATGTAAGTGGGTTTGATGTTAATCCCATTATTTTGGAAGATTATAAAACTTTTATGCATGTGGATCATGAAGAAGATTTTATATGATAGCTATATTGTTGAATTTTATTATGATCCTACATGTAATTATTATGAGATTGGAAAATATGGTTGTAGAAAATTTCATGTTGCTAAATTACCTCTCCTTATGTTGATTTTGCTATCGTTTCTTTCTTCTTCCTTGCATGTGCTAGATATTTCTTGTCTTGATAATTTTTTGCCTACAAAATGCCTATCGTAGGAAGTATGTTAGACTTAAATGTGTTTGTCACATGATTCATGATTCTCTCGTCATGTTTCAATTATTATCTTTCATGTCGGCATCATTGAAATCATAAAGCCTATGTTAATGGCCATAAATAAAGAGCTTGTTGGGAGCAACCCAATGAATAAAATTTATTTTCGTCTTTTATTTCCATTCTTGAGTGTTTTCACAATTATGCTAATGTTATGATTGTGCTTTTATGTTTTAATTAGTGTTTGTGCCAAGCAAAGCCTTTGGGATCATGTTGGGTGATAGTTGATTTGATCTTGTTGAAAAATAGAAAGTTTTGGGCCCAGTAACATAATTTTTAATATTCACAGAAGCGCGATAAAATCATGATTTCTGCACAAAAGATTGATATACAAAACATGTCCTAATTTTTCAGAATTTTTGGAGTTACTGATATTGAAGTTTTCATATTGCTCTGATGTTACTGTTTTGGCAGATTCTGTTTTTCTTTGTGTTGTGTGCTTATTTTGATGAATCTATGGTTTGTATTGGAGGTATAAGCCATGGTAAAGTTGGAATACAGTAGATATAATGCAAAATAAAATATGAATGGGTTTGCAACAGTACTTAGAGTAGTGATTTTCTTTATTATACTAACGGATCTCCGAAGGTTTTGTTAAGTTTTGTGTGATTGAAGTTTTCAAGTTTCGGTGAGATCGCGATGGATGAAGGAATAAGGAGTAAGAAGAGCCTAAGATTGGGGATTCCCCATGGCACCCCAAGATAATTTTCAGCGAAACAAGCAACTAAGCTTGGGATGCCCAGTGGCATCCTCTCTCTTCTAACGACCATCGATATTTTACTTGGAGCTATATTTTATTCATTACATATCATGAGTTTTCTTGGGCGTCTTGTATTATATGATTCTTTGCTTGTTTTCCTTTTAGTTTGCCACGAGTATACTTGCTGGACACACCTATTTGAGAGAGCCAAAATTATGCTATGATTTGTCGAATTGCTCTATGTGCTTAAATTCTTTGAGCTATGGAATTGCTCTACTTCACTTATATCTTTTTTAGCGTTGCTTTAATGTTTTGGAAGAAATGCTCTCATTCTTCACTTAGATTTATTTGAGAGTTAGTAATTTTGAAGAAATTCTCTCATGCTTCACTTATATTATTTTGAGAGATGACATTTTTTATGCTCATGTTCTTCACTTAGATTTGTTTGAGCTTATGAAAAACATATGCAATTAGTCCCAAAGTGATAAATATTCAAGAGGGATATAATAAAACTTTCAAGAAGATCATTGGGCAAAATAAACTTGATTCTTTGTAATAGTTTTGCAATATGATGATAGTAATATGTGAGTCATGTTGATGAGTAATTATGCTTTAGTAAGAATATTTGTATTAAGGGTTGTGATTCCCTATGCAAGCATGAAAGTCAATAGTTATGCAATGAAATTACATCATACTTGTGGTGTATTATTCGATGTTAATTCATATAATTCTAAGCTTATGAGATTTTTCGTTTCTTGGTTGGATGCTTCTCAATCTTTTGCTAGCCTTCACTTGTACTAAGTAGGAATACTACTTGTGCATGCAAAATCCTTAAACCCAGTTTTGCCATATGAGTCCACCATACCTACCTATATACGGTATTTCCATGCCATTCTAAGAAAATTTGTATGTGCCATCTCTAATTTTCAAAATAAATTTCCTTTGTGTGCTCGTACGGTCATGAAAGCGGTAGGGTGTGGCGATATTTTGCCATGCTAGATGTGTTATTCTCAAGATGAGTGTTTATTCACTTGTCATTACATGAGAGTATGGCAAAGGTATTAGGGATGCCAGTCGAAATGAAAAATGAATTTACCTTATGTTGTCAAATAATAAATTACTTGGGAGTGTTGCTATGGGCGGCACCCGATGGATCTGACTTCGTGGAATGTGAAAGTATGGTGGAAAAAGGAATAAACTTTATTTTCTAGCATGGAAAGTATTGGGAATTACTCGATCATTTTAGTTGACAAGCATGCCACCCAAAATGTTTTATCTCCATCTGTTTTCTTTGAGCTCTGGTCCCTCTACAAATCCCTACTTCCATCTCTGAAGGGCCTTTCTATTTACTTTATGCAATTTTATTTTATTTGAGTCTCCATCTTCTCTTATAAGAACCAACTAAGGGGCACTATGTCCGTACTTGAGCATTAGGTGTAGCTAATATCCGAGTGTGTTTCATGAATGGATCAATGATTGATCATAATGGGCTTGGGATAACATGCATTAGTGTTGATATTTTGAAAGACATGGTTGCTTATTGATATGCTTGAGTATTGAAATCATCATGTCCAAACTAAACTATTGCTTTGAATCATATAAAATTCCAAATGTCCATTCTACAAAAAAGAATATGTGATGAACATGATATGCAACATTCCACATCAAAATTCTGTTTTATCAATTACCTACTCGAGGGCGAGCAGGAATTAAGCTTGGGGATGCTGATATGTCTCCAACGTATCTATAATTTTTATTGTTCCATGTTGTTATAATATCATTCTTGGATGTTCTATAATCATTTTATAGCAACTTTATATCATTTTTGGGACTAACCTATTGACATAGTGCCCGGTGCGATTGATGTTTTTGCTTGTTTTTTACTTGAAAATCAATACCAAAGCGAGTCAAGCAGTGAAACTTTTGGGAGATTTTTCGGACGAAGACACTTGTTGGGCCAAAGAAGTATCGAGAGGGGCTCAGGGGAGCACAACCCACCTGGAAGCGCTTGGGGCCCAGGCAGCCTGGTGGGTTGTGCCCACCTCGGCCGCCTCCGCCGCCGCCTCTTTGCTCTATAAATATCCTGAAAATTCAAAAATCCTAGAAAGTCGACGAAACACAATTCCAGCCGCCGCAAGTTCGAACCACGGATCAATTTAGACACCATCACAGAGGGGTTCATCATCCTCATTGGTGCCTTTCCGATGATGCGTGAGTAGTTCATTGTAGACCTTCGGGTCCGTAGTTAGTAGCTAGATGGCTTCCTCTCTCTCTTTTGATTCTCAATACAATGATCTCTTGGAGATCTATTTTATGTAAATCTTTTTGCGGTGTGTTTGTTGGATCTGATGAATTTGAGTTTATGAACAGATCTATTTTAACCATGAAAGTTATTTGAGCCTTCTTTTGATCTCTTATATGCATGATTACTTATAGCCTCACATTTCTTCTTGAACCGACTAGATCGATTTTTCTTGCCATGGGAAGAGGTGCTTTGTGATGGGTTCGATCGATGCGGTCTTTCCTAGTGAAGAAGGGCAGCAAGACACGTATTGATCGTTGCCATCAAGGATAACAAGATGGGGTCTATTCCTACATGAATAGATCTTGTCTATATCATGTCATCGTTCTTATTTCATTACTCTGTTTATCCATGAACTTAATACACTAGATGCATGTTGGATAGCGGTCGGTGTGTGGAGTAATAGCAGTGATCACGGGGTGGGTCTACTAATCTTGGGCGTGATGCCTATATAATGATCATTGCTGGATATCGTCATAATTATTTGAAGTTCTATCAATTGCCCAACAGTAATTTGTTTACCCACATAAGCTATTTTCCTCGAGAGAAGCCACTAGTGAAATCTATGGCCCCAGTATATTATTTACCATACTTGCCTTGAGATCTATTTTTTGTTTGCTTTTACTTTCAGATCTATTATTCAAAAGCCCAAAATACCTTGTTGCACTTTTTCTTTCTTTATTTTATTGCAAGATCTATTTATCCAATCTACCACAGTTTATTTATGTTTTTGCGGGAGAATCAAGTCAAGTATCCGACAACTTGCCAATTCGGCCTTGTGACCTAAAAGGAATTTACAACCCCTCATAAGCGTCGGGTTGAAACTATTTGTTCTTAGTGTGCGATTATCGTTTACATAGTGTTGATTGGTTCTCCCTACTGGTTCGATAACCTTGGTTTCATCACGAGAAATACCTACCGTAGCTGTGCTGCATCATCCCTTCCTCTTTGGGAAATACCAACAAAGTTCAAGCGCATCATCGGCCCGTGGGGCTGGGTACCGAGGCCGTGCACTGTGACCCGGTGTGCGCGTATGGGCCCGATGGATGGCCCAATGCCAGCTTCGTGAGCAGAAGCCTCGCGAGGCTGTCGTATCATGAGGCCCACGTCCCAGCGCCCAGGCAGGGTTGGGCGCCATCGGGAGAACCTCGAGGCCTCCTCGCGAGCGTCTCGCCAAGTTGCCTCCCGAGGTCCCTCTCGGCGGACAAGTCAAGAGATTCCCAACAGGTCGTGTGGCCCGTGTCTTCACATGGGTGGCGCGACGACGAGCAATGCAGAGGCCATGCCGGTGGGCGGATGAGAGAGCTTTCCTCTTTTGTGCTAAGGGCAAGGCCAACCACAGTTCCCAAAGCAATCCCCAAAGGTTACATTGATTGCAAGAGGACCAAGGCGGCGGCAAGGGGAGGTCATCACCGAGCCCACCGACGAGTCATGGATGGAAACTTTGCGGTGAAGACCTCCTTTAGTTAGGATAGATTGCCCCTTGTCCCTTTCAAAACTGGCCGTTGTGGCAACCCTTCCCGGCGTTTTGGGGAAGAGGACCAAGGCAAGTACAAGAGAGGAGGAGTGCCTCCGTGGTGGGAGGCGATTCATCATCTCCTCACACCCACTGTACTCTAATTCCTCCTCACGAGCAATCCAACCACCAAGAAGGGTAGGGTTTACACGGCAAGGTGGCTGAAACACAGGTAACTAATGTGTCTCTGGCTTGCCTCCACTAGCTAAACTTGCGACATAGCTTCATTGTGGTTGTAGCAGGGAAGAAGTAGGGTGGTAGGAACAAGCGCTCCCGAGTTCGAACCTCTTGGGTCCCGGGCCCTAATTCCAACATTTGGCGCCCACTAGAGCACCTTGTTCTTCTGCTCCGCTGTTCTTACTCCACCGACTCGTGGCTGACTCGCAGCGTCGCGTGCGAGCGCCCGGCTGGTCGCCAAAGCGGATTCTGTGAGCAGCGACAATCGCCGCAGCTTCTGCGAGCCGCCGCCGCCATGACCCCACGGCCCTGGCAGTAGGACTCTTCCTGCACCCCTCCATGCAGCCGGGCGGCTGCACCTTCTAACCTCCTCCTCCCTTGGTCACTGTAGGCCTCCGAACCGCGAGCCGCTCCGCTCATGGCGCATGAGCTGCTACGCTATGCCCGGCGACACCGACTATGGCGCTTGGCTCGGCGCATCACCGAGCTCGTCAACATCGCGAGCCCCCAACACCTCTCCTCCACTGCGCCTCCGCGTCTGCCTGGCGGGCGTGGCGCATGGATCGCCTTCGGCACCTCCCTTGTGTAGCGACCTCAGCGAGCCCCAGGTGGCGCGTGTTCACGTGACCCGCCCGTGGGCGCCTACTCGGGGATGAGGCCAGCTGCCGGATCGTCCACGCGCACCTCCCGTAGCGTGTGCTCCTCGCGTAATAGCATCGGCCCGGACCGAATCGTCCAAGAGGTCAAAGCGGTCAGGCGCCGAGAAGCGAGCCGCCCTGCGGTGTTCCTTCAAGCAGCATGGGCGTCGGGCTTTCACTCACGACTGCGTCGGGTGGTGCTGCCCATCAAGTTCAAGCAGAACTGCCCCCATGCTATGAGCCTCGGCGGAATTCCCGACCCCACGGAGTTCCTTCACTATCGTGCTAAGCATCGAGGTGGCGGCGATGACAAGGTCATGGTGGTTCCCCATGGCCCTCAAGGATGGCGCGTGCTCTGGCTCATGAACCTACCGAGGAGTCAATCTCTTCGTGGAGTGAGCTCGTGGCGAGATCATCGCTAACTTCAAGGGCATGCGCGACCGCCCCTCACCATCAACGACCTGCGGCGTGTGGGTCAGCGCCTGGCGAGACCCTCCGAAAGTACATCCAGCAGTTCATCGGGTGCGCCACATGACCCCGCGTGCCGGACGAGGCCATCATCTTGGCATTCTCCAATGGCATCACAGACATGGGATCTGAAGCTGTCGTTATCAAAACCGCGGATCTCGGGTAGGGGGTCCCGAACTGTGCGTCTAGGCGGATGGTAACAGGAGAAGGGACACAATGTTTTACCCAGGTTCGGGCCCTCTCGATGGAGGTAAAACCCTACTCTGCTTGATTAATATTGATGATATGGGTAGTACAAGAGTAGATCTACCACGAGATCGAGAGAGGCTAAACTCTAGAAGCTAGCCTATGGTATGATTGTTGTTCGTCCTACGGACTAAAACCCTCCGGTTTATATAGGCACCGAAGAGGGTTAGGGTTACCAGAGTCGGTTACAATGGTAGGAGATCTACATGTCCGTTAAGCTTGCCTTCCACGAGGAAAGTCCCATCCGAACGGGGCGAAGTCTTCAATCTTGTATCTTCATAGTCCGAGTCCGGCCAAAGGTCATAGTCCGGCTATCCGGAGACCCCTAATCCAGGACTCCTCAATAGCCCCAGACCAAGCTTCAATGACCCAGTCCGGCGGCGTATTGTCTTCGGCATTGCAAGCGGGTTCCTCCTCCAATTATTCATAGAAGATTTTGAACACAAGGATAGTGTCCGCTCTGCAAAATAAGTTCCTCATACCGCCGTAGAGAATAATATTTACACAAGCTCAATCTGTTGGCGTATTCCATGGCATGACATCACACCACGGCCAAGCCTTTATTTGAATCGTTTCTTGTCCCACCTCGGTCGTTTTGCGAGGCGGTTTCTTTGTACGTCTTGTCAAAGCAGAGATCATGTCCCCTTATTCGGGATTCTCATCAATACGGGCATGGGTAACCCAACCGCGCCATTGATTACGGCGCTTGGGAGATAGCGAGTTTTATCGGGCGGTGGGGACACATAGCTTTGTCCGTCCATATAAGGGGATAAGGATCCACTTTTCACCGCCTTCTTCCTCCTTTGCTCATCCATTTCAGCGCGCTTAGCTCAGCGCCCAAATCCGCACATCCTACCTCAACCTTCTCCAACTATATCGGGCCGGGAGGCAAGTGGATGGCCTCCTCCGTCCGCGGAGGGCACATCAAGCTGCGAGGCGGATACTCCCGGCGACATCGCGCTCGGCTCCCGAAGGCGCAACTCATCCCCACCCCATGCCCCATGAGAGGTGGTGTTCCTTCCCACTTCCTCCAGCGGACTAGGGTTTCCACTTCACCCATTTGTCCGGGGATCAAGTTCTGCTCTGGCCTAGATTTCCACGATCTGGTCCAATTTCATCCTCACCATCTCGGCGTTCATCGTGGGTGCGAGAACTTCCTGCATCAGCCCCACTTTGTATTATGGCTGAATACCATCAATGTCAAGCGAAGGTAGTGGGCCGCTAAGAGGAGTGCGGAGATGCCATGGTGGGCAAGATGGACAACGTCCTCGGCTCGAGGAGCTCCTTTGTGGAGACCATAAAGGGTGTGTCGGGGTGGTTCTACATCACCGAGCCTTATTTATGAGAAAGGGCGCCCCGAATTCGATCTGGCTTCCTACACGGCTCACCTCATGGAAAGAGCGGGCCTGGCGTGGGGTAGTCGGAAGAGCTGACCGAACTCAAACCTGCGTCCAAACCTGGTGGACAAGCTCAAGTTTGTCAGCGTAGTCGAGGTTATGCTCATCGCGGATCCTCCCATACCACAACGTGCCTTCAACTTGTGGGAGTTTGATCGGCAGCACAACACGAACCAGGCGGCTCTTTGACACTACGTGCGAAGATGCAGGAAGGTCTGTTCAAGGTGCGGCTCCGCATCCGCTCAGAAGTCGCGGATTCAGCTCATGACATCAAGCCAGCGAGGTAAGCTATTACCCTTCACGGGACTCTTTTTCATAGTTTGACTCTATGCGGGATCTA